>CM046436.1:21098175-21242085 GCA_025506505.1 Flaveria sonorensis
AGGGCAAGACCCCGCTTATGGTGAACACAAGACTTTACTTTAGCCGTGCTTGTTTAAACACAAGACTTTACTTATCCTGAGAGCACAACAAATGCAACTCTCCTTTATCCTTTAGTTGCAAGACTTTACTTTAGCAATGGTACATTATTACGAGCTAAATGTTTCACTTTCATCTTTAGTTATACATATACTTATACATGCTAAGAATAAACTCATAGTCCATATATTCATAGTCTTCAACAAAAGAATACAAATAGTATAACCGACCCTCCGCGGGACAGCAGGGGTTCGGGGCGGCAACCCTGATAGCCCGATTTTTTGCTTATTAAAACCTCTTGAAATCTTTGTCATAAAAACGTATATTTAGTATGCATATCGCCCCTAAAACATTGAAACTGTAAATAAGGGGATCTAGAACTCACCTGGTCAGTAAGCAACTTCAAGTCTAAGTTTTCTAAGCTAGGATCATGCACACAGTCTTCATATAAGTTAATGCACAAATAGGTCATTTTCTACATTAGTTCGGCAGTAGTTTCGCACGTAATTTCGCTACCAGTTTCGCATGGTAGTTTCACTGCCAGTTTCGCATGGCAGTTTTGCTGCCAAAATTGCCAAACTTTCATTGGAAATTCCTAGATTCACTAAATCTACTGGTCTACCTATGCACTTGCGAAATTACCAGCGAAACTGTAGTTTCTCTGTAAGGAGATTGTCTTAGTTTTGTAGGAAGAACCATAGTTTTGTAGGAAGAACTAGCAATTTCGCTGGACGTATAAAAATGAAGAACCAGCTCGTTTTTACCCCAAAATCTCAACGTTTTACGTCCAAAACCTTAGTTTTTCATCCATGAAACTATATCTAAGCTTTTACATGATTCATACGTAAAAAATGTGACCTTTAGTGATTCTTTGCAACTTTTCAAAACCCTAAACCCTAGAATTCGGATCTGATCTAAATAGGTGTTTAGATAATGATTCTTACCTGGATTCTTGCTCTTTCCTTGTTGTTTGATGCACCAACACTTAGATCTTCAATCCTTTAATTAATGCACTTAATCCTTTGATTTTCTCCACTTTCTCTCTCTACTCTCTCTCTTTAAAATATTGGTGGCTTGGGTTGTATATGGGAAGAATGGGGCTTATTAGGGTGTTTAATGGCTGATTATGGGCCCTTAAACATCTCAATCCCTTAACTCATAAGGTTAATTTGGCCCATAATCTATTTTTTTCCTCTTATTTATATTAAATAACGCTTAACTAAGCCCATTATTATTAAATTGCTCGCTTCAACTTTCAGGGCGTTACAAACCAGCACCTCCAAAATCATTACAAAATTTACATGCATTCATCGACCGCCACCTCCATCACCGTAACCGCCACCTCAAAATTATCATTTTCAGTGATACCCTTTCCAGAAAATCAAAGCCCAAGTGGTCTAGGTTGATATAGGTTTTATGAAAACTCTTACCCTTGGTGCATTCATCAACCATGATGGCGTCATCATCAGCGTCATACTCACTGCCTTCTTCTTCGATGACCTTATCAAAGGCATCATAATCAATACTGATTTCAACTTAACATTCTTTCACTTAAGATTCCACTTCAGTTTTTTACTTTTTCATTTCGGATTCCACTAGAAATTTTTTCTTTTCATTTTTCTAGACATTGTAAAAGAACAAGAAAAACTCTCAAGAAATTCATGGGGACCGGAGGATTTGACCGAAGAGTGGAGGTAGTGGCAGGTAGTAATGTGGGGAAAACTTATTTAAATACAGGGATAAGGATTTTTTACTTTTTACTTTTTTGCTTTTAAAACTATTTTTGAGTAAGGATGAAAAAAACTAAGCTCGAAGGTTATTCTCGAAATGAAACTTGAAGTATCCGGGATGGTTATACCAGATACCTAATGGGTATATGCAGGACCATTAAAAGGTACTTAAGCTTGCACTTAGTTAACACACTTAGGAGGATCTTAAGATCACTTAACAATTCAAATAGGGAACTGAGAACTTTTCTGAAGATACAAGACAAACACAAGCAAGAACAAGAACACAAGATAAAATTTTCAAGGAAGTTGTATATTGATTCTCTTGTTCTATTACAAGTGTTGTACAAGTATATCTTTGAATACAAGAACCGGAGACTACTTATACTACATCCTACAACCGTTAATATGCAAAAAGACAGTTGGAAGTGACTAATCTAGACAACAATATCAGCCTAAAGTCAAAAGGCAGATTACCTTTTGACTAGTGACTATGACATGCCATAGCTCACTGACTTTCCTATTACAAAAAGCCAAGAAGGAACAAAAATAGAAACTTGCAGGCGAAGACCTTATCTACTTTATCATAAAGTATGGAAGTTTCACCAACTAGTGATAGCAGGTGAACTACCAGAGCATGCAGCAGAAAGTAGGTTGCTTTATGATAAAGTTGATGGAAAAGGTATATTTTCTCTGTCTTCAGAAGAAAATCAGTCTTGTCTTTAAACAGCTTCGGAAGACTTTGTCTTGAGAGCTTCGGAAGACTTCATCTTTTACCTTTGGAAGAGTTGAGTCTTTGGCTTCGGAAGACTTTACACTTGGAATATTTTCCAAGTCAAGTGTAAAGCTTCCGCAGCAGTTTCTTCTGAACTTTGGCTTCGGAAGATTTTACACTTAGCATTTTTTCTTGAGTGTGTAAATTTTCGAAGCTAGTTCACCTTTGTTCCGAAGTGCATGTTGGAAGACTTGGTTTCTTTGGTATCTTTTGGTTGCATCAGCCTCTTAACTTTTGAGGTTCCTACAAACTCCCCCTAGGCTGATGCTACCAAAACAGAGAGGTTCTTCAGACTTGGATAGTCCATATGAGGATCTTGTCTATTATTGCTTAGGTTGAAAGTGAAACATTTAGCTCGAAGCTAATCTTGGGGTCTACCTCAACATCCAGTTGACCAAAGGCTTCAACTGCTAGCCTCTGTCTGTATGATGCTGTTCTCTTTTTGAATTCTGCCAGCACCCATTCTTGAATTTGATTGGCTAGTCTGACAGCTTGTCTGTTATTTCTTGGGTTGACAAGTGCCAGATCTACCAGATTTATACCCTTGTAGAAACTCAAGTTTAAATTTTTTAAGATTTCTAGTTGACCTTGAGCTCTAGAGAGTACAAGAGCTTTCCTATCACTGTCATACCCCCAACCCCTGATTAGGTTCTCAGATGGGGCAGACATTGCTCTTGGTACTCCCTCCTCAAACAGTTGTTGAATGAGCAGTTCCAGATCACTGTCTAGAGGAGGTTGCTAAGCATGGACAACTATAAGATAGGATGGTGAGTCCTGTATGTCCATACTTGAGGAAGAACTCCCAGGTTCTGTCGTTGTCAGAACTTCCTCCCCCTTTTTGGTAGCATCACCCTCATGCATAGGTGAACTGGGGAAGTGATCCATAACATCCATAGGTTCTTGTGGACCTGGATGAGTTTGTCCTATGGGTCTCTCAGCTAACTGGCCCTTGAGATATCATTTTAAAATTTTCGAAGGTAAATTTTCATCATTCTAAGAGATATCATTTTAAAATTTCGTTTTTCCTCCAAATGGAACTGGGCTTATAAAGTGATCTAATAGACAACCTAGGACACACAGTTTTAAGAAATAATATTGATTAAGTTAAAAAAAATCTATTCAAAGTTAATCATCCCAATAGCTGATACAAGATATTTAAACCTCTGTTCATCAAAAGCTTTTGTGAACAGATCAGCATATTGTTCATTTGTGTTAACTTTGATTAGTTTTATCAATCCCTATTCAAAATTATCCCTAATCAGATGATACCTGATGTTGATGTGTTTGGTCCTTGAGTGCTGCACAGGATTCTTGTAATAGAGATGGCACTGTTGTGGTCTATGTGGATGGGAGTCTCTTTGAAATTGAACCCATAGTCTAGCATCTGATTCTGAATCTAAAGCACTTGAGCACAACAGCTGGCAGCAGCAATGTATTCATCTTCAGCAGTTGATGCAGACACACAGGATTGCTTCTTGCATTGCTAAGAGACTATCCTTCCACCCAGGAACTGACACCCCCCCAGATGTGGACTTTGCAGTCATGTTGCAGCCACCATAATCATTATCTGTATAAGCATACAGATTAAAGTCTGAATTCTTTGGATACCAAAGGCCTAGATTTGGAGCACCTTTGAGATATCTAAGAATCCTTTTGACAGTGATTAGGTGTGACATCTTGGGGTTGGCTTGATATCTTGCACATATGCATGTGGCAAACATGATATCAGGCCTGCTAGCAGTAAGATACATAAGTGACCCAATCATAGCCCTGTAAAGATGTTCATCAACACACTCCCCCTCAAGATCAGGACCAAGGGAGTGGTTTCTGGCTATGGGTGTCTTTACAACCTTACAGTCAGTCATCTTGAATCTTGTAAGTATGTCTTGTACATACTTTGACTGATTGATGAAGATGCCATCTTCAACCTGCTTCACTTGAATTCCTAGAAAGAAATTGAGTTCTCCCATGGCACTCATTTCAAATCTATTCTTCACTAGCATCTCAAAGCCTTTGTAGAGCTTTGGATTAGTAGAACTAAAGATGATGTCATCTACATATATCTAAACTAGCAATGTGTCATTTCCTGTTTCTTTGATGAAGAGAGTCCCATCAATAGTACCTTTTTTGTATCCATGTAGACAGAGATATGTTGATAGTGTCTCATACCACTTTCTTGGAGCTTGATGCAGTCTATAAAGGGCTTTATCAAGCTTGCAGATATAATCAGGATGATCTAGGTCTGCAAAGCCAGGTGGTTGTTTAATATAAACTTCTTCATCAATCACCCCATAGAGAAAGGCACACTTCACATCAAGCTGATAGACCTTGAAATCCTTGGATACAGCATAAGCCAAAAATATTCTTACAGCTTTAAGTCTTGCAACTGGAGCAAAGACATCAGTGTAATCAATCCCTTCTTCTTGAGTGTATCATTGGACAACTAGTCTAGCCTTGTTCTTGATGATAATCCCTCTATCATCCTTCTTGTTCCTGAATACCCATTTGGTACCTATGACAGACTTCCCTTGAGGAAGAAGGCATAAGTTCCAAACCTTCTGTCTTTTGATTTGAAACAGCTCATATTGCATAGCTTTAATCTAGCTTCCATCCTTCAAAGCCTCATCAACCTTCTTCGGCTCTATCTGGGATAAGAAACAAGAATGTAGACAAACATGGCTGTCATGAGCTTGTCCTCTTGTTCTTACCCCGAGTCAACATTTCCAATGATGTTTGTGGTGGGATGTGACTTGTGGATCTGAAGTTGAGGGATCATTGCAAGTTGGTTAGACAGATCTAAATTTGAGAAATTCTGATATGGCAATAAGGTGTCTCCCACCACATTAGCACACTTATCAAGAGAAACTTGATCTAATGAGTGTATGACATCATTCATGTTGTCTTCAATGGAGTGGTTATCAGCATCAAGAAACTCTTGATCACTGTCACCACCTCCAGTTCCTCCTCCTGCATTTGAAGTTCCTTCTCCTAAATTCTGAGCCTCTAAGCTGGAATTTGAAGGCATTCATTTGAATCAGCAATATTTATCATGCTAGTGCTGATGGGAGCTTCCATTGCAGGGTTAGTCACTACTGGAGCTGAAGTAGTCTTCTTGTTTGGTCTTCTCAGCTCAAATCTTGGATCAGGATCTTCTGTTGACCTGTTATCTGTAGATCCTGAAACATTCTCATAAGATTTGTTAAAACAGTTGGTAACTAAGTCAAGATCAAATAGCAAACTGGACCAGAACCTTTCACACAAGGAGTGTGTTCATTGAAAGTCACATTGGCTGACTTTTCAATGATCCTAGTTCTGATATTGTATACTCTATAAGCCTTAGCTTGAGAAGAGTACCCAAGTAAATCTTATGAAATCATCTATGATCACCAAACAGTATGAGGTCCTTCCTAAACACATTACACTGGTGGGGCCAAACAGATCCATATGTAACAAGTGTAGGGGAGTAGTGATAGAGTTCATTTCCTTTGGCTTGTGAGACACTTTGTGTTGCTTCCCCTTTAGGCATGCAACACAGTGGTCATCACTTGTAAACTCTTTCTTTGGCATTCTAGTTATCAAATCATTCTTAATCAGCTTATTCATGTTCTTAAAGTTTACATGGCACATTCTTTTATGCCAAAGGAAAGACTCATCACTATTTGCTTTAGATAGAAAGCAAGAAATCTCTCCAGAGGGAGATGTTTCCTGCAAGTCCATCTTGTATATATTCCTTTTCCTGGGGGCTCTGAGCAAAATATGCTCTTGAGGAATGTCAACCCCGAGTTTGAGAACAATGCACTCATGTTCAGTAAAGAGCATGTGATTTTTGGTCACAAAATTAGGACATACTCAAAAGATTGTATCTAAGCTCCTTAACAAAAGCAACTGGTCACCATTTGAGACCATGCCCCTGCCAGTGATGTAACCTCCTACATCTCCTCCAAAAGCAACTGGTCCTCCATCAATTCTTTCAAATTTTTGAAGTAGGGACTCATTGCCTGTCATGTGCCAGGAGCAGCCACTATCAATGATCCAAACATTTTTGTTTGCCCTTGGCTATCCCTGCACAAAAGAGATGATTTAGTTACATTTGGAAACCCAAGCCTCATTGGTATTGGGCTTATAAAATTCAGATGAAGGCAATGAAATAGTAAGTGATCCTATGTTCAAGCTTTGAGGATCATTTGCTGTTGCAGAAGAGGAGCTTTCAGTCTCAAGGTCTTCCTTCATCTTCCACACCACCTTTGGAAGATTGGGCTTGACCTTCTATACTTCGGAAGCTTTTGTAGCTTCGAAAGCTTTGGAGACGGATCCTTAGGAAGATCTTGCTTTCACTACAGCAAGCTTCAGTACTTCGGAAGCATTCCTTTCTTCTGAGACCAACTTTTCTTCCGAAGGCAATTTCCTACTTGCCTTTTTCTTCATTTTGGAGCTTCCGAAGGAAACAGATTTTCCTTCCGAAGCTGTTTGTTTCTTCTTCTTCTCAAAAGTTTTCTTCTTGATCATGTGGATAGTACTCTTAGGATTGTATTGACAATCCTTAGCTAGATGTGAAGTACTACCACACATAACACAATCCAATTCTTTCCTTCTGAGAGTCTTCTTTCCCAAAGAAGACTGAGCTTGAACACTTTCCTTTTCTTTCTTCACCTTTTCAGATGATGCAGCAGGCTTCTTAGGGTGAAGCTTGCTCTTTGAAGTGGATGGTTCAGGTTGTGTAGCAGTGACACACAACTAATCAGTCTTCTTGTTGTTGCTGGAGTGAGTTGAAGCTGAAGTAGAACTCTTGGTACTAGAATTCTTGACAGGATCTTTAGCTTTCCTCACCTTGAACCCTGCAGAGATAAATACTTGTTTCTGTTTGGGATCAAAGGTGGTCTTGATCTCTTGAGCTTTTCTGGATCTTCTCTTTGCTCTTTTTATCAAGTTCTTTCTCTTGGTTTTGCTCAAACCAGCTTCTTTTTCCTCCTTAGGAGCATGGTGACCCTTTTTGGATTGACTCTCTTTACTCACCTCAGAGTCATCCCTCACCTTCTCCTCTTCATCCTTTCATCACTGGGGTCTAGGGATGGCAGCTCATCTTGACCAGTTTCACACCTAGGAGATATGACTGATAGTAGAGTGTATGGAGGAGCTATCTCACTAGATCTCAGTCCTTACTTATTCTGATAACACACTTTTGCATGCAGAGATGAGAATATCATGTTCTTGAAGGTCTCTTCTTCAAGAACACATTTTTCTGCCCTGGCTTTGCTGATCACAAGCTCAGCCTGGCATTCAGTCAACTTGGTAATGAGATCCTTAATTTGAGTCCTGTAGTTTGTTTGCTCATGTTCAATAGTTGAAACTGTTTTCTCAATGTCAGATCCCATTTCCAAGTTGTAGGACCTGTATCTATTTACTTTAGCAATACATTCAGAAGAGCAAAGATGTTCAAGTACCTTGGCTTTATCATGATCAGCCATGAGTGCTTGGTTTGGAGATGCATCTTCAGTTTGAAAGCTCCAGTCAAAGCCTCCTTCTTCAACAGCAACTGCAGCTTGCTGTCTTGGCTCTCATTCTGGTGCCCTCCTTCAGTGTAGTTTGGCCTGGATGAAGCTTGGCCACCATTTGACTTAGGTGCCTTGCATTCTCTAGCAAAGTGTCCCATCTGGTTACAGTTGTAACACTTGACTTTGCTCTTATCCAGCCCAAACTTGCCACTGGCAGCATTGCTAGGAAACCTTCTCCTAGTCCTCTTGTAGAACTTCTGGGCTCTGTGAGTGAGAAGAGCCATTTGTTGGACTATCTCCATGTACTCCAGATCATCTGGATGGATACAGTCCAGGTCTTCAAGAGTGAAAAGAAAGTTGCCTGAACTTTCATCAGTAGAGACAAAAGCTTGAGAAGAACTTGTCTCTTGGAAGGGACTTCCTTGGATGTAGCTCTCTCTGGGTATCTCTGGGAAGGTGATGAAAGGACCCTTTTGTGAGTTTTCAGGGTAGCAGATGAGATGATGTTGTGGTTCTCTGCTATCCCTTTCAACCACATGAAGGGCTGAACTCTGGTGAGTGTTGGAGTTACCAGATGAATTTTGCATGTTCATCTCTATCTGGTATCCACTGAGTATCCCATACAACTCAGTGAGAGTAAGGGTCTTGAGGTTTTTAGTCCTCTTAATGACCACACAGTAGTGTGTCCATTGTTTGGGAAGAGAGGACATGAACTTCCTTACAGTATCTTTATTCTCAATAGTTACCCCAACATCAGCCAGAGTATCCACAATCTTAACATACCTGAAGTATTATTGAGTCATGGTCTCGCCTGTCTAGAATGTGAAGTTTTCAAACTGCTGCTTCAGGAGATCCTTCTCGTTCTCCTTGGCTTCATTTGAACCCTCATACATCAGTTTCAGTGCATCCCATAGCTGTTTAGCGGTCTTGCACTTCTTGAAACCTCTGTAGATGGAGTTTGGAAGAGCAGTTTGGAGAGCTGTCATGGCTTTCTGATCAACATCAATTCTTTTCCAGTCTTCATCAGAAAAGTCAGCCCTCTCCTTTGGTATCATGCCACCAGCAGCAGCAGCTGAAGAGGTGCATGGTATATGAGGTCCATTGACAACAGACTCCCACATCCTGAAATCTTAAGACTTGTCAAAGCCTTCCATTCTTTGACACCAAGTGTCAAAATCCTCAGGAGTGATCAGTGGGGACTTTGTCATAGTTCCAGTTTCCATATCAGCTTTGGAGATAGCTGCCATTTGAAGAGTTAAGTGATGTGTGTAACTAAGAGGATTTGAAGATGGTGAGATCTTACAATCAAGAGCCTGGAATGCTCTGATACCAAATGCAGGACCGTTAAAGGGTACTTAAGCTTGCACTTAGTTAACATACTTAGGAGGATCTTAAGATCACTTAACAATTCAAATAGGGAACTGAGAACTTTTCTGAAGATACAAGACAAACACAAGCAAGAACAAGAACACAAGATAAAATTTTCAAGGAAGTTGTATATTGTTTCTCTAGTTCTATTACAAGTGTTGTACAAGTATATCTTTGAATACAAGAACCGGAGACTACTTATACTACATCCTACAACCGTCAATATGCAAAAAGACAGTTGGAAGTGACTAATCTAGATAACAAGATCAGCCTAAAGTCAAAAGGCAGATTACCTTTTGACTAGTGACTATGACATGCCATAGCTCACTGACTTTCCTATTACAAAAAGCCAAGAAGGAACAAAAATAGAAACTTGCAGGCGAAGACCTTATCTACTTTATCATAAAGTATGAAAGTTTCACCAACTAGTGATAGCAGGTGAAGTACCAGAGCATGCAGCAGAAAGTAAGTTGCTTTATGATAAAGTTGATGGAAAATGTATCTTTTCTCTCTCTTCAGAAGAAAATTAGTCTTGTCTTTAAATAGCATCGGAAGACTTTGTCTTGAGAGCTTCGGAAGACTTCATCTTTTACCTTCGGAAGAGTTGAGTCTTTGGCTTCGAAGACTTTACACTTGGAATATTTTCCAAGTCAAGTGTAAAGCTTCCGCAGCAGTTTCTTCTGAACTTTGGCTTTGGAAGATTTTACACTTGCATTTT
This sequence comes from Flaveria sonorensis, assembly GCA_025506505.1. Lineage (NCBI taxonomy): Eukaryota > Viridiplantae > Streptophyta > Magnoliopsida > Asterales > Asteraceae > Flaveria > Flaveria sonorensis. The sequence continues at coordinate 21,108,293 of CM046436.1, forward strand.
TTCTTGAGTTTGTAAAACTTCCGAAGCTAGTTCACCTTTGTTCCGAAGTGCATGTTGGAAGACTTGGTTGTTTTGGTATCTTTTGGTTGCATCAGCCTCTTAACTTCAGAGGTTCCTACAGTATAGCATGGCCGGAGCCGAGAACTTTTAAAATATTTTGGGCCCCGGACATGTAACAAAAATTAGGCCTTGTAATATAAAGTCAAAAAACTCATATTTAGGTTTAAATTAAATTGAGTTTTTTTTATTTGGGTTTAAAGTGATTTTCTTATTTAAAATGATCATTGGACCATTTTATTTTACTAGTCTAAATACAACTGTATTATTTTTATTTAGATTAAAATAGATTATATTTTTTAAACTAGTTGGTAATATATTATAAAAGTAGGTAGTCGTATAAAGAGCCTCCACCCACAAGGTTGGTGGAAGATTAACGTGTATGAGAATGGAATGTATGATTTCATTAAGGTGATGTATCATCCTTTCAGCTCTACCGAGAAGAAGTTCACGAGCACAAAAAAAGGAAAGAGAATAAGTTAACAACTAACTTAGTCTCCAAGTTAGGGTTAACCTAATTATATAATAATCCTTTATGATTATCTAATAATCACAAATAACCAACAACTTTGATTATTTCAATTATATAAAAATTATATAATTATACAAAATTAACGTTATTTAATTAACTAACAATTAATTATGCGTATCTCATATATTGGGTAAGGTTCAAATAAAAACTAATATAAATTGTGAAAACTGATAAACAAAATCTGAACCATTGATTAGATTGAGATCTATGATTCAGATTTACTTGAATAAAATTTTTTTTTGGTAATTAGTGGGACCCTATATATAAAAAGACAAAAAGAGGGTAATTTGGTATTTTTACCCCACCCTACCTTTTTAATTTTTATCTACCTTAATCACACCCACCAAAAACCAAAATCTGTCTATCATATCTCTCTCTTATATATCTTTCTCTCTACATTTATCTATACTATATATAAAATATATGAGAGTGATATTTTAAGATACCATAAAATTAAAACAATTACTTTATTCAATGAATAAGATACAACCACTTTTGAGGGTAAAATAATATTTATAACATTATTTACATATTACCCCTTACAATTATTTACATAATAATCTTACATTTACTAACACTTACATAAAATTTTATATTATCTACCCATAAACAAAAAAAACTTAATTTGTTTAAGATTTCTGCTATATCTTTTAATCTGTCACGTTTAAAAACTTTTTTAGACTACAATTGTAACCTGTGTTTTTTAACGTTTTAGTGTAAACTTTTTGCTAAACCGAAATGTAACTTGAGAGGTACAATAAGTTAATGCGTAAATGTACAAGTAGTCATGTAGAACCCATTTATTTGGTTTTTTAAATTTTAGCTTAGAAAAAACATAATAGAATTTTGTAAAAATACTACAAGAATAACAAAATAGCATAAACACATGCCGGATGTAAAACGTCACCCCGCCACATTATTCGGGCACACTTCTAGTTTCTTTAAAAGATGAAAGACAAGAGATAGATCAAGAGAAAAGTGGGAGGGGCAATATGTAATAACACATGTGTTAAGTTTTCAGAACTATCTTTTTACATATGGAGTAAGTTTGAAGAAATAATTTACTCATGCATATATAAATTACACATGTGTATATATAATTTACACATGCGTAAAAATGAAATTACACATGTGTAAAAATGAAATTACACATGTGTAAAAGTGATTTACACATGTGCTAATAACTAGTTTTTAGTTGTTCTCAGACATGTTAATAGCTATTTTAAATGTCCATACTGATTATTTATTATATATATTGTTTTAGATTTAAGGTAACAAAAGTTTACATCTACATCAAATTAGTCGTTTTGTAACATGTTCATTTGATTATATTTTTATACTTCTAATAGTTCTTTTCTATATAATATATATGTTTAATATATTAAATATGTATAACATCTGATAAAATATAAATTCAAAATATGCTTGTTGTGCTTTTACTTGTGTTCTATAATACTAGCAACATTTGGTAGCCAATATGTAGTGTCATTTGGAGAATTAAGTTCCGTGTTGGAGAAAGAATCTGTTTTTAATATATTCAAATAAATAGAAAGTCTATCAAATAAATTAGTTTACACATGTGTTAAAGTTTTTAGAACAATCTTTTTGCACATGGGGTGAGTGTGTAGAATATAAATAACACACGTGTTAAAAATTTCGGTAAGTTTTTGTCCATTAAAACATCTCTTTGTAAGACTTTTTTTATATGTTGATGGTGCTTCTTAAGAACTTTAGTAACATTTATTTTATATGATTTAACACATGTGATGTTTATTTTTCTCTCTTTTTACCACTATGCAAACACAAATGGGATAGGTTGGGTTGTATAAATAGTTACACATGTGTTAAAGTCTTGAGAACAATCTTTAACGCATGGGAGGAAGTGTGTTGAAATATATATATATATATTAAGACACGTGTTGATGCCTTGTATAACTAAAGTGTGTAGAGTCTTTAACAACTTTACCAAGGTGTTTAAAGCATATAACACATGTGTTATAAGATTTCACAAAAGTTTTGAAACGTAAAACATATATTACACATCTGAAAAATTTTAGAATCTCAGAGAACAAAAAACACACGTTTATACATTTTCAATCTTTTTAGCATTTCAGTCTTTTACACAGGTGTTTGAATATTTTCACACTAAAAACAAACATTGCTAGGAAAAACATAAAAAAACCTTATTTTCTCACTAAAACAAACATTGTTAACAAAAACACACAAACCTTCTTTTTGATTCAATGAACAATTAACACGCATTGCAAAAGGAAGATAATCAAATATACTCATCCATCAAATCTACATATGGTGCCTTTTCCTTATCCTCGGCTAAGTTCTCTTCACCTTCCATGAAAACTATAAGTTTTTAAGGTTTTTAAATTTTATAATACGAAAGTACAATTAAGATAAGAGAGGCGAGGAAAAGCCATAATATCTCCCTAGAAAGGTGACTTGGCGAGGAAAAGCCATGATTCCTAGCCGACGTGGCGAATCTTCTTGGATTCTTCGCTGACGTGTCCTATTTCTCGCAGACTAGGCGATGAATCATGGGTTTTTCTTGCCCATAATTACCAAAATGCCACTACTAGCCCATAATTAAAAAAAGTAAAAGTATTTAACAAAATTAAAAAATCGTTAGTTTTATTAATTTTTTTCATTTATGGTTTTTAAAGACTTTTAATGTGGTTTTTCTCTATATAATACAACCTTTCTCCTTAACAAACTTATCTAATCTTATATTTTTCTTAACCCACTTGTTGCAACCATCATCTTAAATCCTCTCAAATAAAAAAATATCAGTTAATATCATAATATGCAACGGGAGTAAATAGCAGTTTGTAAACGGTGTTGAATAGTATCTACCTTTAAAAGGTAAATGTTTTAGACATTTTCTCAGTCTATCTAGTAATATTACATATGTTGAATTAATGGATATCATTTCTTAAAAACTGAGAAGTCAAAGTTCTATATGGTTATCTTATAAAATGTCTATTTGTAGTCATTTTATTAATATATATGATGATAATGAAATATCTTCTTTATAAATGTTGTTCTTAACGGTCTAAACAACATGTTTATGTTATTCGTCACTGAAAATCTGGTGTTAGTATTGCTCAACTGTCCATGAAAATAAAATTAATTTTACAAACGACATTAAAAAGTTTATTAAACGACATTCCTGTGGACAATGAGAGTTATATTGATGTTAATCAAGAATCCAATTATGCTAACCACAAAAATGAGATATTTTTTGATTAAGACGATCCACCCCACATCATTTCGAATATAAAGTTGATGAAGACATTTTTTTTCCAAACCGGAGTCATTGGCGGATCTTACAAATAATCCACTAAAACGTAGTAGCTCTGGGTGATCAAATATTTTTGAAGGTGATTATTTCAACAACAAAAAAGAATTACAACTGAAATTAGATACGATTTGTCTTACACAATATTTCAAGTATAAAGTGGCTAAATCATCAAAAAATAGATTTGAGGCATCATGTCGTAACGATGGTTGCAAATGGTGTATCCATGCGTACTGTTTTAAAAATACAAGCATATTTCAAGTTCAAGCATATTTCAAGTTAGATACTTTAAATTAGTACATACATATCCAAGAACTTAAGCAAACAAAAAAGTATTGAGTTACATTTTCAAAAGACTAATAAAAAGATAATGGTCCAATTTACCGAGGTAAAGAAATAATGAATGATGTTAAAGAGAGATTCAAAGTTAGTATATCATACACTTAAGCTTGGCGTGGTAAGGCTTATGCGCTCAAAATTTTAAAAGGATCTCTAGAAGATTCGTTCTCACATCTTCCTCTGCTATAACTTGAAGAAATCCAACCCGGGTACGGTCACTCACATTGCTGTAGATGAAATGAGACGTTTTGAAATGTTATTTGTCGCAATCAGTGCCGCGGTAAGTAAATTTTTTAATATATTTTTTAATTGTATTTTGATAATACTAACATTATTATTTTTATTTAGATTCACAATTTTGTGCAATTTTTGCGGCCTTTAATTGTTATTGATTGGGTACATCTAAAGAGAAAGTTTTTAGGCATCATGTTTTTTGTAGTAGGTATGGATGGAAATAATTAAATTTTACCAATTGGGTACGGTGTTGGTAAAACCGAGAGCGAAGAGTCTTGGAAATGCTTTTTATCAAACTTAAAGATTGTATTGGTTATAATCCAAATTTGGCAATTATATTTGATAGAGCTGCCTCAATTGATATGATAATCAAAACTGTGTTTCCACATGCGTATCACGGGTTCCGTTGTCATCAATTGATGGTAAATTTACGCTTAAAGTCTATGAAAGGAAAAAATATGAACCATTGTGGTGGCAAACCCGCAAATCTTATAGAGTTTCTGAATTTGAAAAATAGTTTTATAGACTCACCGCTGTACTTCCACGTGTTTAAAATACTTTAGTTAATGTCGGATTTGAGAAATGGGCAGGAGCACACTGTTCTAAAAGTTGTTATAATATCATGACATCTAATAGCGCTAAGTCTATTAATGATTTGTCACGACATGCCAGGAAACTACCAATTATTGGGCTCGTTGAATTTTTTCAGGAATATCTATAAAAATGATATTTTATTCATCGACAAGTTGGTGGTAATATTTTTTTATAAATCATATAATTTGTTATATTTTTTCTTGCAAAATATTAACATATTAATTTTTTAATTTTATTTGTAGTTGATTTGCAGCATAGTTTTTCTAAATAGGCTGAAAATGAAATAACAAGAATAATTTCAAAAAGTGTGGCATGGACGGTAACCAAATCGATGATCACACATTTGAGGTTGCAGATAGAGGCAAAAAAAGGTTTGGTTGATTTATGGAGTAGAACATGTAGCTGTAGACAATGGAAACTCTCTGGTTTATCTTATTGTCATGCGATTGTTATTACAAGATTTTAAATAAAATAGATGGTAGTTTTAAACTGGTTTAGTAAAGATATTTACAAGGCTACATATGAACTAGGGTTGTTCACGAACCGAACCGAGCCAAGCCAGGGCAAGCTCAAACTCGGCTCGAATTTAAACCGAGCCAACTCGGCTCGGTTCGGTTTTAAAACCGAGCTAGAAATCTACGCTCGAGCTCGGCTCGGTTTTTAACCGAGTTGGCTCGGCTCGGTTCGTTTTGGCTCGGTTTTAATTTCATAAACACAATTAAAAAAATCAAATGCAAAATAAATTTAAAATACTACATAACTCATTACCAGTTTATAACAAGTTTCACAAAATATGAACTAGTTTAAAGAAACTAAGTTCAATTTCAACAAAATACAAATAACTTCATCATTATCTAAATTGAACGAATAAAACCCGTAACACACATACAACCAGTAGTATATTTTTAGTAAATAAATTAAAAATATGTTTGAATAATTTATTCTAATATATAAAAATATATATAAGCATCACATGAAACAATCCAAAATAAACATTATAATTTAATATTTTGATAAAAAGATTAGTTAAAAAATATATTATATTCTTAACAAATAAGTAAATGCAATGATATATGTTATATACATAAAAACATATAAATTACAAGTAAAACAATCCGAGTCATGCCGAGCCGAGCTAACAAGCGAGCTAAACCGAGCCGGCTTGGCTCGTTACGAACCGAGCCGAGTTCAGTTTGTTTTCATATCGAGTCGGCTCGGTTCGGTTCAGTTTAAAACCGAGCCATTTCGAGCGAGCTTTTTACGAGCTTTTTCCGAGCGAGCTTCTAGCAAGCTACGAGCCGCGTGCTATTTGGACAGCCCTAATATGAACAGTCAATAAATCCTTTACCAGCTCAATCTGAATAGGAGATACCTCATGATGTTGTCCGTGTGTAGCCACCGCTGATGAATAAAAGACAAGCTGGCAGATCACGTAAAAATAGGCACATAATGTCATACGGGGAGGAAGTAAAACAAGTTGTATGTAGTAGATGTTATATACAGGGCCATAACTGCAACCAATGTACAACCCACTTCTATCATAGGTTTCGTCAAAATTAAAAGCAGATGGAAGGAGTAATCCATATCAACCAACAACATATGTTAACCCAGAAGATTTTCGTGAACACGTCTTTGATGCAACAAGCCAACCATCACAAAAATGAGATTTTGATTTTAATGAACCTTAATGATGAAATGAGTTCGATTTTTATGAAAACCTGTTTGTATTAACGTTTTATGTTAGTAATATTATTTGAATGAAAAAAATATCTTTTGAATTATTAATTGCATCTTACCCCTATAAATAGGGCAATGCAACAAACATGAAACAACCAACTTTTTTTTCATCATACCACTATCAATCACTCCAAACTTATCACTCTAAATTCATCAAAAATGCTATTCATCTTTTAGATACGTCTTCCTCAACCTTCCTACAAATCGTAATTACGATATCACTTTATCTACATAATATTGATCAAAAGGATTCTACTGTCTTGTTCTTATTTTTTTAATCTTCAAAATACTGATCACGAGATGATAAAAATTAGAATGAATAGTAAGAACTCCCACACTAAAGTGGCTAAGCTGTGTACTACAACTTGCATCTTATTTGGCCCAGTGAAGTCAACAATCTCTGATTATATGTCACACCCTCAAAATCCACCGGTGGGGTTCTACCGCGAGGCGTGTGACAAACCAAGATCTCATACACAGTCATATCAAACGAGACTACATGCGTTTTCAAAATAAGCGTTTGACCGTAAATTAGAGTAAAACACAGTTTTCAATGTAATCAATGCGGAAGCGTAAACGTTTGTGAAACCATGAGTAATAAATGCGTAAAACAAGGCGCCCAATGAAAGTAGTAAATGTAAAAGAACTTTCTTTCAAATGATAAAGATGATGCATGAGCCTCAGATATGCAACCCTAGCCTTAAGCGTGCCTGCAACCTGAGAAGACATGCTAAAATGTGTCAACATAAGGTTGGTGAGTTCACAAATTTAAATCATTAAATATGTTTGAACGTTTTCTTGGTAAAAGTAAACAAAGGTATACCATAGGTAGCTAGCCTATATCGAGTTACTTAGCATTTCAAATTGAAGCCGACCGTTTATGAGTTGTTATGCCTTCCACCATGTCTTATCACAGGACAATGGCAAGTGTCTAGGTCAATTAAACACCCGTTCGACCTCCAGTCGAGTTAGCACGACTAACGCGAATACTACTCAAAATCACCTCGCTATTTGGATATTAACAGTTTGAGTGTGTAAGGACTTGTGTGATAATGTTTGCACTACAGTAACAAAGCGATATACCAATAATACTAAAACCAAATAAAAATAGTTTGCATGCTTCTCCCCCAAAAAGAAAAGTAAGTAAAAGTGGGACCGTGAAGACTCACCTTGGATGCGCAGGAAAAAACCCAGAAGTGTATAAGTTGAAAGCTAATCGTTACCTAAAAAATGTTGGTCCATGAGTGTTTGTACATAATAAACATGATGAACCCCATTGTATCCAAACAACGTAAACTGTTAGTATGTTTGAGAAATTTTTGACAAGTTTGACAAAGTTGACTTTTTGAACAAAGTTGACTTTTGTTGACCAAAGTTGACCCGACTGACCCGATGTCCCGTTGGTGATTCAAATAAGTAAAAGTATGTTTAGTCATGCTCAAATAGCTCAAATAATGATTCACATACAGTTTCATGTTAAAAATCTATTTTTGGAAAGTTTCTATTTTTGGAAAGTATGATATCGTTACACATGTGTAATCCATTTCAAGATTATAAAGCACATAAAAACAAACATCAATCAACCATCATATCATGTTATAAACACATCACATACAACATTCAGCACTTCATATCACAAAAGTTTCCATAAATAACAAGCGTTATCGTACGAAACGTTGTTCACAATTCGATTATTCCTAATTCATCCTTATGCTCTAAACATCATATAACAATCATTATATCTCATCAAACATGCATAAATCTTCATCTATATACTAACTTACCCAAAAATATCCTTTAATGGAAAGTACCCGAAAACCGAGCCATAACCAAAAGTTCAAAACATGACTTTTATCCATTAGCATCAACTAACATCCTAGAACCATCAATTCAATACAATTTCATCAAAATCATACAATTTCTACAAAATCCACAAATTAAAGTTTCCATTATAAGTAAGTCTCAGATTTTGATCAAAACAACACAATTTCACAAACCAATCCATACAAACATCATTATATTGAATGCTAACACATAATCGATCGTCAATTTCAATCAATTTCAAGTTTTGATTTGTGTTTGGATATCTAGGTTTCATGTTCATCATGATAATCAAAGAATATGAAATCTAACATAAAACTTACTTGTAATGATGCATAGATGCAAGCTAACACATTTTTAATACAAGAACAATCCATAATCATCATCAATTGCAAGGAAGAATCAAGAGTGTGTGTGTTCTTGTGTGTGTGTTTCAAAATGGAGAAGGGTTGGGGAGATGGGGGCGGCCTAATTAGGGTTAAGGGGTGGGGGTTTGGGTTTTAATCTTTTTTTTTACAAGAAAGGCCCCCGTCTTTTATAAAAATCGTTTTAACGTTACGCGATTGAATGTTTTCTACACCAAAACCACCAAATGATCACATAATATCAAATAAAATTAGTAACATGAAATAATATTCATTTTTCTAGTTTAAAGGCATATTTATAATAATTAGACGTTAAAAGCCGAAAATTGCTGAAAACACGTAAATGATAGTAAATTCCCAATTTTCACAACCAGGCTACATAATTAATCACATAATCATATAAAACATAATTCACACCAATTATGATTATTTGAAAGCCATTTTGACAAATCATCAACGTTCGAGGACAGACGCGTGTGCGATCTGGCAATTCACTGAATTACCGTTACGTAAAGGTTCATGAATGTTTGTGCAATAAATGACGCATTTAAGTAAACAACATTAAATGCATGAATGTATGATCGGAAAACCATGTTCGTGTTGATCGGAATGTGACCTGAAAATGCCGGGTGTCATATTATGGGTTGCCTGCTCAATATTGATAGAAATCATACTATATGTTGACAAAAAATAATGAAGACACACTATGTGTTGACAAAAAATAATGAAGACATACTATGTATTTATAGAAAATAATAAAGACATAGTATGTGTTAACAAGAAATAATGAAGAAATACAGTTGACAGGAAAAAAATATAAAAAATAATGTGTTGATTCCTTCTATTTATTTTTCTATTCTTTAAAAATACTATTTTTATAATATATTATATATTTTTATTAGTGGTACATTTCCCTAATCTCATTATTAAATTGAAAAATAAATACAACACTACTCTAAATTTCACTAACTTCAATCCTCTAAATTCATTCAAAATATTAAATTATCTTTATATTACAATGACAAACAAATGAAAGAAGAAAATAATAAAAACTAATAAAATAAAATTTTAATGGGGATAGGTTAAGTTGTGCCAAAATTATAATTGATCAGTCATGAATCGCCTATACAACTTACAGGTCTCCTTAAAATTTCCACCACAATCTACCGGTTTGTCCACTAAATGTTCTAACAACATGCAAACGTAAACTCCTTCAATACCTCTCAAGTCTTGGGATGATATAACATATTCTTCCTTTACCCCAAATGCTTTTTTTGGTTGTCTAGTATTTTTCCAAAAACGAAGGTTTACTAATAAAGCGCCGAAATACACAGAGACTTTTATCAACACCGGGTGAACCAATCAACCCAATTTATCACCACCTATTTTTTCAACATAAAATATCTCCAATTTTATTCTCCGCAAATTAACATGAACGAGTACACATTCTTCACTCTGAATAAAGAAAGGAAATATACATAATCAAATCTAAAAAGGAGTGATACGGGTTGAACTTTCTATCAGCAAATGAAACAACATGCTTGCTACATGAATAAGTTAACAAGTCAAAAATTTTGGAGGTAGCATGGTCCAACACATATTTGACAGACCCTCTTTGTATAGCTCTCTGTCTTTAATTCATCATTCTTAAAACCCAACCTCCAACATGCTGTATAAAAATACATTTATTAATACAAGTATAAAAATACATCTATTAATAATGTATTAGAAAAGTTTACCATTGCAGTTAAATAATCGTTATGTCGGCAACCTAGTAAAATACCCCAAAAATTCTTGTCAAGTTTTATGGGTGTCAAAAATATAACATAATAACAAAAAGGGGCATCCCTTTTATTATAAAACTCCGTAACATCTGTTGACCATTTTTCTTCTTCATCATCTAGAATGGCCCGTTTGCGTACAGTAAGCCGATTGGTTTGGACATTTTCGTGGCCATGTAAAGATAAGTTTAAAGGAAGGTTTTCTTTCGGGTTTTGAACATCCGAAGTCGAAGATTCGGATTGATTCTTTGGACGCCTCCATTTACCCATGATCTAAGATGACGGTTTTAGAGCGGGTTGAGAAGAGTATTAATGTTTATCCATGGATATATGAAATGAGAAATGAAGAGTGTGTTTGATAGTGATGAAGTATATATGACGTGTCTATATATACATATCATATTATTAATTAAAATATAAAAATATATTTAAATGTATTTTTTATTTTTATTATAACAAAAAAATATATATATTTTTTTTTAATTTCTTATTTTAATCTTTAATATGACATAAGATTCTTTAAACATACTATATAAGTTGTTGTTGTAGGTTCTATATTTCATCAATTAAAAGAAAATGTCATCTAACAGAAGAAACAGAGGAAACCAAATAAATGAAAGACAAAGGAACGGGTCGTGTTATAATCCATTAGTTATTATTGATTTCATTTCAAATCTTGTAGAGAACCATGATTTTGATTTTTATAACTAGTTTTTGAATGTTATCCGGTCTTTCTCCAACAGAGATGCACCTTTTTATAGGGTATCTTGTTTGGGTCTTACGGTACTTGATAAAGAATTTTGGGGTAGCCTCATACGTTAATGTGGAAACTGTTTTATTCAGTGTATTGTAAGTTTTAAAAACTCATACATGTTATGTTATTTAAGTTCATATGATAATAGTTTTTTTTACAACATGTTCGTGCTTGGACAAACAGACTTTTGGTGACAAACAGACTTTTGGTGTACGGTCCTGATTCCAGGAAGCCTCACAGTTGAGCATTCACAACATATCAAATATTTAAAGTATTTATTTAAGTAAACATTGCAGGGAAAATTACTTTGATTCAAACTTGTCATGACATAATTCAAAGAAAGCATTAACATTGTCTTAAATACATCAAATAAGTCTTAAAAGAGTGTTTAATAATCTTCTAAATTTGGGATGCTAGTCTTTAGTTACTGGGAAGCTTTGGATCCATGCCCCCGTCCTTTTAAGCCCACCAGCTCACCTGTCGAACTAATATGCATATAAAAGTCAGCTTTGCTGAGTGAGTTCTAGGTTTTACTTTATCAGATAATCTTTTTGTGAGATATGTTAAATTTATCTTTCTAAAGTAGTCATCACAAGAACAAACATTTACTATACACAGACTGTCACTTTATCAGTACTTTATCATTAAGACTTTCGCTTATTTATTAAATATTACTATTCTTTATCCGTCAATTCCCAATTACTATGTATGGGGATCTGCCCAAAGGCCAGACCCCCGCTTGTGATAAACACAAGACTTTACTTTAGCCGTGCTTGTGTCAAACACAAGACTTTACTTTATCCATGAGAGCACAACAAATGCAACTCTCCTTTATCCTTTGCTTGCAAGACTTTACTTTAGCAATGGTACATTATTACAAGCTCAATAACATTTCTTTAGCTTTCACTTTCATCTTTAGTTATACATATACTTATACATGCTAAGAATCAACTTATAGTCCATATATTCACATTCTTTAACAAAAGAATACAAACAGTATAACCGACCCCGCGGGACAGCGAGGGTTCTGGGGCGGCAACCCCTGATAGCAGGGTTCTAGGGGCAGCAACCACAAAACATTATGAACGTGTAAATAAGGGGGATCTTGAACTCACCCGGTCAGTAAGTAACTTCACGTCTAAGTTACCTAAGCTATGAGCACGGTACATGGTCTGCATATAAGTTAACACACAAAAATGTCATTTTCTACACAGTTTCAACAGTAGTTTCGCTAAAAGTTTCGCTTGCAGTTTCGCATGCAGTTTCTCATGCAGTTTCGCATGCAGTTTCTCATGCAGTTTCGTATGCAGTTTCTCATGAAGTTTCGCCCGACTTTCGTTGGAATTTCCTAGGTTCGCTAAATTTACAGACCTACCTATGCGCTTGCAAAACTATATGTGAAACTATAGTTTCGCAAGAAGGAGATTGCCTTAGTTTCGCAGGATGAATCCACAATTTCGCATATAGAATTGATAGTTTCTCAGAACGCATAAAAATAACGTTCTAGCTCGTTTTTAACGCAAAATCTCAACTTTTTACATCCAAATCCTTAGTTTTTCATCCATGAAACTATATCTAAGATTTTTACATGATTTCATACATAAAAATGTGACATTTATGTGATTCTTTGTAACTTTTCAAAACCCAAAACCCCAGCATTCGGATATGATATAAAGAGGTGTTTGGATGATGATTCTTACCTGGATTTCTTGCTCTTTCCTTGTTGTTTGATGCTCAAGTACTTCAATCCTTCAGACCTTCAATCAATAAAGCCTCAAATCTTTGATTTTCTCCACTTTCTCTCTATACTCTCTCTCTATCTAGAATGTTGGTGGCTTGGGTTGCAAACGGGGAAGAATGGGCCTGATTAGGGTTGTTTAATGGCTGATTATGGGCCCTTAAACACATCAATCCCTTAACCCATAAGGTTATTTTGGCTCATAATCCATTTTTACCTCTTATTTACATTAAATAACCCTTAACTAAGCTCATTATTATTAAATTGCTCGCTTTGACTTTCCGGGGCATTAAATTTGGCTTGGCGGATAAATGAGATTCGAAGAATCGGTGAGATCCCGGGCCCGAATAGTTGGACGACTTTCCGTATGAGTTTGTGAACCTAATATGTGAAGGATCGGTTGATGCAAACGAATATGGAAATGGGATGAACGATTATATCCTCCGTTGTAGGAGGTTGATACGATAAAAATTAAATTTATTTATATTTGTTCTCAAAAAATTAAGTAATCGTATATGATTTTTGCAGGTATATATACCTATATATGACGACAATGAAAACTAGAATCTCTTCCAGATTTCTATGGACATGCTACAACTTAAAATATTTTTTCCGTTATACTTGCTTTGATTCATCGTGCATTTAGCGTACAATGTAATGTCGTATTTTATAAAATAGTATTTTTGTTCAATTTTTATATGTTACAAAATGTCATGCAAGAAATATTATTTAATAATTTTTTTAAATTTCATGATAATTTATCATGCGTACAATGTAGTGTCTAACTTTATTGAAATTTCGTAATTTTTATAATATTGTTTTTAATTTCGTAATTATATATATATATATATATATATATATATATAAATATATAGGAATTCATAAATACAAAATAATTATAAATTAGATAATTTTATATAGGAATTTATAAATACAACATAATTACAATATGAACTATTAACTAATTTTTCCTACACATAAATACAAATTAATTATACGGCATGTTTACAATATCTTTTTTAGTTGATCCTAGTAACACCTGTAAAAAAAACTTAAAGACAATTTCATCTTTAGGAAATGGAAGATAATAATTAATTTTAAGAAGTATAACTTTAGAATATGGAAAATACTATTTAGTTATAATTAGTATAACTATATGAGATGGAAAATTTAAGTTAATTATAAGAGGTATAACTACGGGAGATGAAAATGTAAATTAATTTTAAGAAGTATAATTTCAGGAGATTAAAAATATTAATTAATTTTAAACATTACAAAACTTTAAAATTATTAATTTTGAAATGTCGTTTGTTTAAAGAAGGTAGAATATAAAATAAAAACTACAACGGATTGAAATCCGTTTATACTTCAACAAATAATTACCGACATTTATCTTTGTTTTCTTATATGATTTTTTTAATGTAGGTAAAGAAAACAAGAACAATATCGCGTAATCTTTTTTATTTTTGTGATGTAGGTAAAAAAAATTAAAGTTAAACAACGTAAGAAGGTTTGGGAGAGAATCAGGAAGAAAGAAGAGATCATTTTGTAGAAAGAGGAAGGTAGTATGTGTTTGTGAAAATGTGATGATGAGAAGGTGTTAGTGTGATGGTGTTAAGTGATATTTATAGTAAAAAAATAAATCAATAACACATTATTTTTCATTAATGCTAATTCTTACTATAAAATACATACAATTTATTCAACTTTATATCTATTAGTTAAATTTTCATACAATAATATTGCTAATTTTTCTCGAAACTTTTGAGCAGCCACGCGTACATAACGAACAGGACATAACTCATCTGTAGTAATTAAACGTTGTGGTATAATACACACCCAAACACTGCAGTCTTTTGATCGAGCTTGTTGTTGTGGCACGTTAGGCGGTGTAATTCTTTCACAGGATGTTGGTATATAGATTGTCATGTTACCATCTTCAAAATAACTATGATAATATAACCAACCCGGAAGCATACGATCTATTTGTTTCAATGCAGAACCAATTTCACTGATATAAGATCCCGTCATACTGTCAAAAAATTAAATTAGTGTTATATATATGATCTTTAAATAGATATATATTAAATTAACAATTGAAAAATAGTGTTACCTATTATATACTATAACAGTCTATTGTAAAATATTTATTCTTATCAAAATCCAATGTTCTAACACAACGTTCATTGAATGTATAATTGTAGCAGATAATCAGTTAAAATGATTTAATAAAAAAGATAAAAAAACTCAATTTATAATTACCTAGTCAATATAGTGAAGGCGGATACAATGGTTCAAAACCATATGCGTATGAAGATATTTTTTTCCTCTCAAATAAAAAGATAGTAAACCAAGGAGGATAAACTATCCATCTTGCGTTTGACGATTTAGACCATAACAAATAGTTCACTCATGCCTATATATGCTGCTCAAAATATATGATAAAATTAAATAAATTGAAATAAAAATAACAAAATTCACTTTTTAAATACGATGCTTACGTCCGACTCGAGCCAACCATTTGTCTCTCCAATTTGAAGTAAATCCCCCAAAAATGATGATATGTGTTCATGACTCCCGAAGAGAGAACTTGTGAAATGATTACCGCTAGTGAATAACTTCAACACATTACTTTGATCGGTATTTTTATTTTTTTCTTTCTTGAAAATGAAAAACGATGAACTAACGGCAACCGATGGCTTAATTTCACGTTTCTCTTTTCTTAACGCAATCAGAACAATCTGTTTGTAAAAAAATTAAATAATAAGAACAAGTAATAAATTAAGTAATATTGAAGTACATATGACAAATAATAAGGAGAAACTGATAATACATTTTTTATGCTACACTTCGTAGAAACAGTAGACACTACGATCTAAAGCAAATAATTAATTAATTAAGTGTTATTAAATATAAAATAGTAAATAATGAGGAGAATTAAACAAAAATAAACACAGTAATACATTCTCCGTACGAGGGCCAACAGAAAAAGTAGATCCAAACATTTGAGGTGGGGAATTTACAAATTGACTGGCATTAAACTAAAACAAAAAAAAATTATAAAAAGTTTAAGTTTAAAGATAAAGATAATAAAACTATTATTAATATAATGCTTACTTCTTCTACATTGCCTTCCAACGAATCCTTCGGGGAGACGTTCGTGGTTTGTCTTTTTTAAAATAATTGTCCTTTAAAACAAAACATTTAATATATGTATGAAAAGTAATAATAATTGATGTGAGGAATAATTACAAGTAATCTATGAACAATTTCTTCTATGTGTTTCGGGTATAACAGTGAAAATTATTTTGCTTTTGTTGCGCCTCTGAATTAAAATTTACACGATACTTAACATTTTGCGTACCAAAACAGTTGTCATATTGTGGTACGTCATTGCCGTCAGTGTCACCATGTTCAAATATTATTTCTTCCTGCTCAAGTGGAATTTCACCCCATAAAGACAACGTCTGATTGCTTAGACTGCTCAAACGGGGTTGAAATAATATTTGACGGTAGATACCGACCCTGAAGTTATTTAAAAAATTAATAATAAAATAATAAATTACTATTCATGTAATTTTATTAAAACAATAACTTACCTCTTTTGAATTGTTTAAAATAGATAATGCTTGTTTCCACGTAATTAAACTCATACGATGCCAGTTCATACCTCTTGGCACATACCCATGTCGTTTGTCAAAATTATTCATTATTGGAAATATTTCAAATATCTAAATCTATAACAAATAAAATATTTTAATTGAATATATAATAAGAACATGATCAATCTAATTAAAAATTATCTTAAATGCCTAGATAAATCCTTTGATGTTGTTTCTTAGCTTTTTTTTTTTTTTTTTTTTTTTTTTTTCGTTTATCTCTTTCATTTAAAAAAAAAGAGCATTATGGATATAAGGGTAAGTATATTTTTAAAGATATGTACCCCGAGAAAATTCGTTCCATACCCTCAAATAATTAACTAAATCTAAATGCTGACTTTTTAGGAAATTTTTTCTTCTATTCCCATAAAGCCTTGTTGAACAAGTAATGAAAGTTTCTTTACCGGGGCATTGCGGCGGAGCCGTATGATATCATTCACGTATTTAAATGTTTAAGAAATTCGTTACTCATGTTATGATGATGAAATTAACATATTTAAGTATATAAAAGAAAAGTAAAAGTTTTTAAAGATTTGTTTTGAATATTGAAACACATATAGGAAAGAAGGTTATTTGAACCAAAAAAATTACAGGAAAAGTAAAAGGCAAAAAATTACCAACACCGCACCTAAAAAGAAAGTTGGGGCAATGTTTGAATCCATGTACCGCAATTCTTTAATAAGGCACAATACCAACGCAGGCATAATTCTTTAGTAAGGCGCAATATTAGGTTGCTCTGGGAGACCTTTTATGATTTACACATAACGAAATTTTTATACATTATAAGGAAAAAAACAATGTAATTAACGCAATGAGAGTATATACAATAAGTATGCCAATTTACTTTTCTTAATTAATTTAGATTTCATGTATGTGTACAGAAAATAAATGTTAAGGAAGAAGATTGTGTAGTTTAATTATTGTGTAATAGTCAATGTAGGGCTAGCCTATTTGCTAGAGGTTTTGTCTCTTACAGTGAAGGTCCCGAGTTTAAACCTAACTTGAAGTAATTTACGAGTAGTTTTTTGCGTTAAAAAATTTGTTTGTAATAGTTGTGATTTAATTAGTGCCATCAATTTCCAATGTTGCCACCAAATGCTAAAATGAATTGAATTGATTATTTTTGAAGTCCGCCGGTACAAAGTCCGATTATTCATTATGACTTTAGATTTCTTTAACTTCCTACACTCTCCCCTGCAATATCCAGCCATCACCGCACAAACTATCCTTGTCTCAGGTTCTCTACCTATTTTTCTCTTATTAGATATGGATGATACATTTACCTTCAACTTGTAATCTTCAGCGACGTATCCTCATTCGTATCCTCATTCATCTTCATATCTTCATCTCAGCCTTAGATCGTAGTTTTTTTAGGTCAGTTTTCGTCTTCCAAGCCACGATTGTTAGAGTGTGGGTCTAGCGACCAACATTTAGCCATCTCTGATTGTAGGGGTTGCAGCACCGGGTTCAACGACCCTTTGGCCACGTTAGTTTCTATCATTATTTTGGCCGGAGTTTGAAACCCGGTAGGCGGCGGTGGTAGTAACTGCCAGTCGTGTAATTGTTTTCATCGTGTCAAATATATGAATGGCGTTGAAGGCCACCGATCAAAGGTATGTAGGAATACTTAACCGGGAGCTAAAAAATGGAACCAAGGAGACGATTGCTTACGCGACCATCACATGATGCATAAATACCAAAAACGCCCCTTGTCGGTGGCATTGTAGTCACATACGTTACCAAATGAGTGATAGTATAATAAGCAAACTTGTATACGTTTACATCGTCTAACATGTGTAACTTGTTCTAAAAAACATCTCTTAGATCATCCAACGTATGCCGAATTATTCCATTTTTTGTGAAAAACAAAATCAAGAAAATTTGTCTTCGGATAAATAATTGTACGCGTGATATCTCCAAATTTAAACCCGGTAATAATGTAAAATTCTCTAGGCCCAAAGGTGAGATTTTGTCCATTAATGCAAAAGTTTATACCGGATTTTCTATATTAACTTGAGTTTGTAAAATTAAATGAACAAGTGATGCATCATTACCGGTGCATTTACATAGTAACCAGTTTGCAAAACATGTGTTGTTAAACAAAACGATTCGATCATGATTGCCTTGTAATTTATTATAAATCAATTTCTCAACTTTTACACTTCATCTAATAGTAACAATATTAGTAGCATAAAAACCCTGCATAAAAAGAATAAACACTTTCGATATAATAATAACAAACAATTTAATATAATAATAGTAAAACTAAGTGAAAAATGGTAAATGTAACTAACCTCCTCCTCCATCGACTTAACTTTTCAAAAATAATTTTTTCACAAATAAATTATCTTCACAAACAATTTTTTTTTCACAAAGTATCTCTGTCCTACATGGTTCCCCCCATCCCTTGATATATAGCTCCTCGCCTCATTAATGGTCATCACCTCGTAGACTGTGTTCCTCGCTGAGTTGACAAGGGGGATCTCAAATCCCTAGCCTCGAAAACCATGTTCCCCACCTTGGTAAAAGGTTTTCTCGCTGATGTACCACCGGTAAATTTTAAAAGAAAAGAAAAGAAAAGAAAAGAGAAGTATAAAGAGAGAAAGGTGAAATAACCCAAGTTGAGGGGTTAAAGTTGTGCAAGAGGAAAACTTTATTATTATTATGTTTAAAAGGTGGGCATGGCCGCCCATACCTCTGCTCACCAACTCCTTCGACTGCAAAAAGAAAAGAACAGAGTTTTTTCGTTGGTTTTAAGAGAAGAAGAAGAAGAATCGGCTTGAAGGTTAGTTTTTTTTTTGTGTTTTGTTCGGTTTCAGCTAAATTTTCAACTTGTGGATCGAGTCTTATGTGTTCCTCTGTGTTCGGTTGGGTGTTTTTTGTGTGTTTAGGTGTTTGAACTCCAAGTGCTCTCGAGTTTGGAGGAGTTTTACTCGAAGGGTGCTGTAGGTGAGTTCTAGATCCCCGATTTTTCTAGTTTTAAACTTGTTTTGGGGCTGAAATGCATATAAACTATCTTTTTACAACTCTCAGTATGTTGAAACCGTATGTGTTCCCCTGTTTTATATGGGTATGTGTGTTTATGAATGTTTGACTGAATCTTGAGGTTGTATGCTTGTTTTATGTGCTTAGTATGTTAGATTTGGGCTAAGAATACGTTAGGATGATGATTGGGAACTTACATTATTATAAGATAGAACTGGTATAGTGCCTATGCTCCCAAACTGCCCATGCGCCTAAGTTTCCCATGCGCCTAAGTACCCATGCGCCTGCATTGTACTCGTGCGCCTGCATAGTTCCCATGCGCCTAAGTTTTTGCCCATACGCCTGTGTTTGCCCATGCGCCTAAGTTTTCCCATGCGCCCAAGTACCCATGCGCCTGCATAGTATTCGTGCGCCTGCATAGTTCCCATGCGCCTAAGTTTTTGCCCATGCTCCCAAGTACCCATGCGCCTGCATAGTACTCATACGCCTGCATAGTACCCATGCGCCTAAGTGTTTGCCCATGGGCCTAAGTTTTTCCCCATGCGCCCAAGTGTCCCATGCACCCAACTGTCCGTGCGCATACATAGTGCCCAGACGCCTACATAGTGCTCATACGCCTAAGTTGCCTTAGATTTTTTTTGAAATTTGGGAAATAGAAATTAATGATTAAGCTCTGGAATGTTTTGGTGGGTTATGTTATGCATGTTTGTGGCTTGTTGTTGATGTTCCTTATTACGTATTATTACGCGACTTTACGTGGTGTGTTAATGCTCTTATACGTAATGTATTATCATAAAAGAAGCGAAAGATTGAAGATAATGAAAAGTGGAACATAACGAATGAATGAAAGTTTTGCAAGCAAAATTAAAGAGGTTCACAACTCAATGAAGAGTTATTAGCTCAACTGTGTGCAATGTAGCATGCGATCTTGGCTAACCCATAAGGGTGTACACACAGGGGGGTCAGTCTTGGTGACTAATTCATACGTGCGAAACGGGATCCTTGTCGCTTAACCCTAAGACTTAGGTGGATTCGTGCCTAATGATAAGGTATAGCTTATGACAGGATCAAGATAGAAGTGAAAGATAATGACAAAGCGAGAAATGAACGATTATGAACAATGATAAAAGATAATAATGATATTATCAAGATGTATGTATGTTATCTGATCACGAACAAAAGTAAAGGAAAGGTTTTTACTAGAGGTAAAGTATTTTATTATTTAAAACTAGAACTCACTCAGCAACGCTGACTTTTTATGCATTTTTCGTTGGCAGGTAGCTTGTTGCTAAGGATGGCACGAGGGTGAAGCTACTTGGCTAGCAAAGACCGACATCCATTTCATGCACGATAATGATGTTGTTTTGTAATACAACTAAGTGATATTTTGTAATCTTTTGAACAACGATGTATTACTTGGCAAATGTGTTTATTAAAGCATGAAATGGTTTTTTTTGATGAATTATTCTGCTTCAATATTTTATTTACTTAATTAATCTTAATATGTTTTGATATAAATGAGGTTGTGATTGACCAATTATGGGGTTCCCGGGAAAGGGGCCTTACAAGTTGGTATCAGAGCTAAAGTTTAAGAGAAATGGGAAAATATTTTCAAAACCTAAACTTAAACTAAGAATGGGACCGAATGGAGGATGCCAGCCCAAGTAGCTAAGTGCCATCAGGTAATTTATTTTCTTAAGGTTAATCGGTATTATGTGCGCATGCTATCTGATTTATGTGCTCTTAGTAGATTTGGATACTGATGTAGTCAAGATAGGCAATGCTTGGGGGATGAAGAGTAAAGTAAGTGGCTAATCACAACTGGCCACTGTAATTAGGGACTTACTATACTTGACATATCTGAGCTATTACCTTGAATGATCGTGTTGGTGTTTGAATCTTATAGTGTTTAGAGGATGGCAAGTGGTAGATCTTTGAAGGCTTCTAGAGGAGGTGTACAGGGTGGTCGTGGTGCTGGACCACGTGTCACAAGAAACAAGGTTAAGGCTGCTGAGACGGCTCCTGTAGAACCCGAGCTTCATCACTAGGAAGGCGGTGATGAGAGTGCTAATCTGAGAGCCTCTATGAAAGAGGCAGTTGTGGAGGAAGTTTATCAGGTCATGCAGACGATCCTGCCGTCTGTGGTGACCGAGGTTATTCGTGCTGTGAGGGAGGATGAAAAGAAAGAGAAGGAGGAGAGGAGGAAGACGGTTGGGAGAGGTTCAGGTGAAGGGGAGCAACCAGAAACTGAGATGGTTATCTCCAGTGATGAAGAGGAAGAGGAAGAGGTATAGGAAACTGCCAAGGGGTGTAGTTATGGGGCATTTCAAAGATGCATGCCCCAAACTTTTGATGGTAATGGGAATGCTGTTGCTGCTCACCGATGGGTGAGAGAAATGGAGGATGTGTTGGAGATCAGCGAATGTTGGGAGGATCAAAAGGTGAAGTTTGCTACCTACTCATTCGTGGACTCGGCCTTGTGTTGGTGGGATAATATTGTCCAGGCCGAGGATAGCAGGGCTGTTGGGAGGATAAGGTCGAGTGAGTTAATGAAGATGGTGATCGAGGAGTTTTGTCCTCATAGGGAGCTTGACAAGATTGAGAGAGAGTTCTTACAGCTGGAGGCGGGAACCATGACACACCAGCAGTATACTACTAAGTTCAATGAGATGGCAAGGCTAGTGCCGGATCAGGTGACACCGGTGTCAAGGAAGATCAAGAGGTATATTCAGGGTTTGCTGGCTTACATCCGCAGGCACATGATCGCCACCCGACCGAGTACTTTTAGGTCGGTGGTTGATCTAGCAGGGAGGTTGTATGATGAGAGAGAGTTGGCAGTGGTAGAAGTGAGTAAGAAGGGTGGTGATGTCAGGAACTGGAATGGGAAGCGGTTTTGTCGTGTTGGTTTCACTCCAAATAACAAGAGGGCAAGGGTGGATGATCGAAGGGTAGTAACATCAGGTACGGGAACAAAGAGGTGTGGCAAGTGCGGGAAGGAACATTTAGGGGAGTGTAAGTGGGGACTGGATCTCTGTTTCAAGTGTGGGAAGCCCGGTCATATGGTAAGAGAGTGCGGGGTTGTAAGATGTTATAACTGTGGTGAAAAGGGCCATCTGAGCAGGGATTGCAAGAGGCCAAGGGCCGAGAGCTTCAGGGTAAAGAAAGGGGTCGAGAAGGAGGGACCGAAGGCAAAATCCAGAGCATTCATGGTGACCCGGGAGGAGGCTACGGTGGACCCCGATGTCATGTTAGGTACGTTCCTAGTAAACCAAACTTGTGCCTCTGTATTATTTGATTTTGGTGCTAGTAAGAGTTTTATTTCTGCTGCCTTCTGTGCTAAGTTGCGTGTTAGGAGTAGAAAGATTGCTGAGCCCTTCGATGTAGAAACTGCCATTGGTAAGTCTACTAGGATTTTCGATCTGATAGAGAATTATGACATAGAGTTGGAAGGCCATAGGTTCTCTGCTAAATTATTCGTGATGCCCCTAGGCGGATTCCATGTGGTTTTAGGGATGGATTGGTTAGCAGCCTACGAGGCAAATATTATGTGTCACAAGAAAATGATCCGATTGACTGCGCCTGATGGGAGTTCGGTGACGATCTACGGTGATCGAGTTACTACGGTTCCGAAGGTGATTTCGATGGTGGTGGCAGAGAAGTGCATGAAACGTGGATGTAGTGCCTATCTGGTTTACATGAAGGATGTGGATGCGTCAGTACCACAATTGTCCGACGTACCAGTTGTGTGTGACTTTCCAGACGTGTTCTGAGAAGATTTACCAGGTGTGCCACCGGATCGCAAGATCAAGTTCCAGATCGACTTGATACCCGGTGCTCAACCTGTTGCTAAGGCACCGTATCGATTGGCTCCATCTGAGATAAGGTAATTGATGGTTCAGTTGCAAGAGTTGTTGGACAAAGGGTTCATTCGACTGAGTATCTCTCTCTGGGGTACTCCGATCTTGTTTGTAAAGAAGAAGGATGGTAGTATGGGGATGTGCATCGACTACCGTGAGTTAAACAAGTTGACGGTGAAGAACCGATATCCACTACCCAAAATTGATGACTTGTTTGACCAGCTCCAAGGTGCCAGTTGGTTCTCAAGGATAGATCTTCGATCTGGTTACCATCAGTTGAAGGTGAAAGAGCAGGATATTCCGAAGACCGCGTTTCGGACGCGATATAGACAATACGAGTTTCTCGTTATGTCTTTTGGTCTAACTAACGCGCCAACTGCCTTTATGGATTTGATGAACCGGGTGTGTCGGTAGAAGTTGGATAAATCAGTCATTGTGTTTATCGATGATATCCTGATTTATTCGAAGAGCGAAGAAGAGCATGCCGGTCACATTCGTGAGGTATTGGAGACACTTAGAAGAGAGAAACTATATGCTAAGTTCTCCAAGTGCGCTTTCTGGTTGCGCGAGGTTCAGTTTTTGGGTCATGTGGTAAATCCCAAAGGGATCATGGTAGACCCGGCAAAGGTGGAGGCGGTGATGCAGTGGAAGACTCCAAAGACGCCATCCGAGATCCGCAGTTTCTTGGGTTTGGCGGGCTATTACAGGAGATTCATTAAAGACTTTTCTAAGATAGCCTCACCATTGACCAAGCTGACCTGCAAGGATATGAAGTTTGTATGGGGTCTGGAACAGGAGAATACTTTTGAGGAGTTAAAGACAAGATAGACTCAAGCTCCTGTCTTGACGTTACCCGAAGGGAATGAAGACTTTGTGGTCTATTCAGATGCTTCTTATTCAGGATTGGGTTGCGTGCTGATGCAACGGGGAAGGGTTATAGCCTATGCATCCCGTCAGTTAAAAATCCATGAGGCTAATTACCCTACTCATGACTTGGAGCTAGCGGCTGTGGTCTTTGCATTGAAGATTTGGAGGCACTACTTGTACGGGACGAAGTGCATTATCTTTATTGACCACAAGATCTTGAAATACTTCTTTGAGCAGAAGGACTCAATATGAGGCAAAGGAGGTGGTTAGAGTTGATCAAGGATTATGATTATGAGATCTACTACCATCCGGGAAAGGCCAACGTAGTGGCGGATGCCCTTAGCCGAAAGGAGAGACCCGAGCCAATCTGGGTGAAAGCTTACCGGTTGGTGATGACCTCCGATATGATGACACAGATCAAGGGGTTCCAAGATGAGGCGTTGAAAGAAGATCGACTTAACTTCGAAAGGATGAGAGGTCTAGTCTCGGAGTTGGGTGAAAACACTCTCGGAGTTAGAATCCGCTTCGGGCGGACGTGGATCCCTCGTTATGGAGACCTACGGGGGCGACTCATGGATGAAGCTCACAAGACTCGATACTCAATTCATCCTGGTGCTACGAAGATGTATCATGATATGAAGAAAGAATAATGGTGGCCGGGTATGAAGCGTGATGTAGCAGAGTATGTGAGCAAATGCCTTACTTGCTTGCAAGTGAAGGCATAGCATCAGAAGCCATACGGGAAGATCTAACCTTTGGATATACCTGAGTGGAAGTGGGAGCACATCACCATGGACTTCATTACGAAGTTACCATGTACGATAAGGGGGTACGATGCTATATGGGTGATAGTTGACCGTTTGACGAAGAGTGCTCACTTTCTACCTATTCGCGAGACATATTCATCTGAGAGGTTGGCGGATCTGTTCATCAAAGAGATTGTGACTCATCAATGTGTACCAGTGTCTATCATGTCTGACCATGACACTTGGTTTACATCCAAGTTCTGGAAGAGATTTCATGACGCGATGGGGACGAGGTTGCACATTAGTACAGCTTATCATCCTCAGACGGATGGTCAGTTAGGGAGAATTATACAGACGCTTGGGGATATGCTCTGAGCATGCGTCATTGATTTCAGAGGAAGTTGGGATGAACACTTTCCGTTAGCTGAATTCTCATACAACAACAGTTATCATGCCAGCATTGGTATGCCACCATATGAGATGCTATACGGTAGGAAGTGTAGAACGCCCGTATGTTGGGGTGACATCAGACAGGATGAGTTGGGGAGCATTAAAGTGATCAAGGCTACGACTGAAAAGTTGGAGAAGATCAAGGCCTTTATGAAGGCGGCAAAAGATAGGCAAAAGTCGTATGCTGACCAGAGGCATAGACCAATTGAATTCAAGGTGGGTGATAGTTATGCTGAAGGTTTCACCTTGGAAGGGGATCATTCGGTTCAGAAAGCGGGGTAAGCTGAGCTCGACCTATATAGGACCTTTCTGAATCATTGCTCGATTAGGAGAGGCGGCCTACAGGTTGGAGCTACCAATGAGTTAAGTGGAATTCATATGACATTCCATGTATATCATCTGAGAAAGTGCTTAGCCGATGAGGATATGATTGTGCCACTAGAGGATATTAAGGTAGATGAACGGCTCAATTATGTGGAGCAAACGGTGGCCATCATTGACAGAAAAGAGAAGAGGCTGCGGAATAAAGCGGTTCCACTGGTGCGAGTACAGTGGAGGCACAGGAAGGGATCCGAGTCTGCGTGGGAGATGGAGGAAGAGATGAGATAGCACTATCCACAACTGTTCGAGGAGTGATAGGTTTCAGGGATGAAACCTATATAAGGGGGTTGGACTTGTAACACTGGAAATTTTAAAAGGAAAGAAAAGAAAAGAGAAGTATAAAGAAAGAAAGGTGAAATAACTCAAGTTGAGGGGTTAAAGTTGTGCAAGAGGCAAACTTTATTATTATTATGTTTAAAAGGTGGGCATGGCCGCCCACACCTCTGATCACCAACTGCTTCGACTGCAAAAAGAAAAGAACAGAGTTTTTCTATCGGTTTTAGAGAGAAGAAGAAGAAGAATTGGCTTGAAGGTTAGTTTTTCATGTGTTTTGTTTGGTTTTAGCTAAATTTTCAGCTTGTGAACCGATTCTTATGTGTTCCTCTGTGTTCGGTTGGGTGTTTTTGGTGTGTTTAGTATGTTTGACTGTATAGTACCCATGCGCCTAAGTGTTTGCCCATGCGCCCAAGTGTCCAATGCGCCTAACTATCCGTGCGCCTGCATAGTGCCCAGGCGCCCACATAGTGCTCATGCGCCTACGTTGCCTTAGAATTTTTCTGAAATTTGGGAAATAAAAATTAATGATTAAGCTCTGGAATGTTTTGGTGGGTTATGTTATGCATGTTTGTGGCCTGTTGTTGATGTTCCTTATTACGTATTATTACGTGACTTTACGTGTTGTGTTAATGCTCTTATACGTAATGTATTATCATAAAAGAAACGAAAGATTGAAGATAATGAAAAGTGGAACATAACGAATGAATGAAAGTCTTGCAAGCAAAATTAAAGAGGTTCACAACTCAATGAAGAGTTGTTAGCTCAACTGTGTGCAATGTAGATTGCGATCTTGGAACATAACTGATAGTTTCACCGGACGAACTGACAGTTTCGCTGGACGTATAAAAATGACGAACCAGCTCATTTTTAACCCAAAATCTCAACTTTTTACATCCAAATCCTTAGTTTTTTATCCATGAAACTATATCTAAGCTTTTTACATGATTTCATATGTAAAAATGTGACCTTTATATGATTCTTTGTAACTTTTCAAAACCCAAAACCCTAGAATCCGGGTCTGACCTACAGAGGCATTTAGAGGATGATTCTTACTTGTATTTATTGCTTCTTTATCGTGGTTTGATGCTCTAACACTCAGATCTTCAATCCCTTAACTAATGAAGCTCCAAATCTTCAAGTTTCTTCACTTTCTCTCACTACTTTCTCTCTCTAAGTTGTTAGTGGCTTGGTTTGCAAAAAATGGAAGCTGATTATGGGTGTTTAATGGGTGGTTAGGCCCTTAAACCCATTAAACCCTAAGCCCATAAGGTAATTTGGCCCATAATCATTTTTTTTTTTTTTTTGTTTTTTACATAACCCGAACTCAACCATTATTATTAAGTTGATCGCTTCAACATTCCGGGGCATTACAGGTGTTACACATTGTAACTCAAAATTTAAATGATTTAACGACATGTGACAATGCTAACGTGGTGCTTAGGTGGAAGGGCTAGCAAAAGGACATGTGTACCCATAGTTAGTCTTTTATTATTTTGGGTGTGTGTGTATGTGATAAAACTTTTCATCTAAAAAATCTAACATTAAGTCATCCAAAAAAATATAAAAAATATATATTGATACTAATAAAAGAATGTCTGAACACATGACATACTTCTAGGCCTCCTAAATCTAATTTTCTCTCTTCTTTCTCCTATTAAATAATAACATTAACTTACTAATCATGTTATTTTATTTTTTTAAATTAAAGATATTTTTTAGTAAATTAAGAAAAAGATCTTTCTATAAATGCAATTTCTAAATTTATATTTTTTATAAAATAAGAAACTTTTCTAAAACATCAAACTTTTTTGAAAATACAAAATATTCTAAAACTAGTGTTCTAAAAAAATATTTTTATGAAAGAAAAATAATTAAAATACAAGGTTATAAGGAAAATTATAAAAATAACATTTTTATAAAAATGGTTTGTTTTGAAACAAAATGTTTTGCTAAACATCCTTTAAAAATAATTTTAAAAAAATACTATCATCGTTTTATTACTTAAAAATTTTGTTCATATGGAATTTTAATAGTATTTTATATCAAAATATTATGTTATAATTAATAATTTGTCATTATTAACTATTTAATATTTTATTTATTCAACCCGTGTAATACTCATGATATTAACCTAGTCTAACATTATTTAATAAAAAATGGTTTGATTGGTTGTTAATGGGAGTGAAAAAATTGGGCTTAATTGAGTTGTGAAGGTGGAAGAGAGAAAAATTAGTTTTTTAATAAATAGTTTGACTGGGTTGGTTTGTGAACTCAAAGATAATTGATGATTTTGCTATTATTTTAATAATGCAAGGTACAAATTATTTCTCCATAAATACCATACAAGATAAAAGCGTTTCTTGCTTATTTTACAAAGACATTTATTTCTTAACTCTTAATTTCAATCTCTCTTTCCCTTTCTAAAAGCCGAGAGCCTTAAGGCTCTCACAAGCCTTTGACGTTTGAAGCTTTACAACAGTTTCCGTAAGTCTTGCACATTGGATCCGTTCATCTAACATAGGTATGCTTTCATTTAAGTTTTCATATGATTTTCATGTTCACATAAGCCCTGTAACTCGACATATATGTAGATATTATGTCACACCCCGACATAGGGGCCTAGATTTTTGTGACTGATTGATACCAACGTACATAGCGGAAACTATGTATATAATATAGAAGTGAATAGTTTATCTATCTTCATGTCCTTATTGAATATGTTGTCTAAGTTATTGTATGAATCTTATAGAGAGTCGTCTATTGCCAAGCAAGCTTGTGCCCATATACTAATCTCTAAGTATCATCACTTATATAACTGGATGCATGCTCAAAATACAAGTCAACTATAAAGCCTGTGAGTTCGTAAGTTTGCATAAAGTATTTATAGTTAGTGTACTTTTTTCTTATGAATATAGTCTTGCAATCAAATCATTCACAAGCCAAATTATCATCATACATAGTCATGGTAGCCATCGCTCACAACATTTGAAATCGTTCACAGTCATGTTAGGCATTGTTCACAGCCATTATGCACAATTAGTATTGACATCGTTCACAGTTCAACATAGGTATTGTTCACATCCTCTACACATAATGTTCATAATCACAGTGTAGCATGATTTCCAATAAAATACAAAACATACACCAAAAACTTCAGCATGTATCCACCCAAAAGGTTTAAGTAAATTAGAGAAAGCATACATGACTCACCTCAGTTGTTGAGTGTTTGTTTTGTTAAAGCTTGTCACACGAATGTCGGAGAATTATTCACCTAGAAGATCTCCTATGTTCATGCAAAATGTTTATAAATACATCTATTGTGTGTCTGTGAATTCAATACTACCGTTGTGCTCGGTTAAATCTTAAGTTAAGCGGTTTAAGATGTGTCGTTTTGCGTTAATCAATTTTATTATGTATTACTTATATGTTTTGTTGTATTTATTACATTTAGGTTTTCGGTATATTATAACTTTAGTTACTTTATCATTATTCTAGATCATTAAATTTTAAAATATGTCAACTTCAGCATTTTTACCTTTTGTTTTTAGAAGTTGTCCATTTTATCCCACAATCTTTGAAAACTTGTCACAAGTGACTAAAATATGTTTTAATTTGTTTTAATATCACAAGTGATGTTAAGTTGATAAAAGCTGTCAATGTTATGCCGGTTTTATCGGTTGCAAGGAATATAGAGTTTTAATCGTATTTTAGGATTTAAATGGCTAATGTATTTATTTAAATAATATAAAGGTTATCATATGTTATATATGATGTGAATATCTAAAAAATATATATTTAAAATATTAAAGTTTCAAAATCTTGTTTGTCATATTTTATTCATTTTATATGTATTAAGTACGTTAAAAAATTTATAATTGTTTTTCTTATTTATTTTAACTCATGAAAACATTTTTTTAACTTACGCTTCTGTAAAAATATAGTTTTATGAAATCTGGATACATATTGTAACTTTTATGGATTAATAATTTATTTTCATTCATTGTAAATACTAAATAATATGAAGTCTATAACGCACGCCCTAAGCATGTTTGCTAGGGTTTGAATCGTGCGTTTTGTGTAAGGCTCTAATTCTAGGAGCCTCACAGTTGGTCTTTCACAGTAAAACAATGATTTAAAACATTCACTTAAATAACATTTTCAGCGGAAACTACTTTAATTCAATTTCATCATGACATAAATTAAAGGAAACATTAACTTTGTCTTAAATACATCAAACAAGTCATAAAAGAGTGTTTAATTCTTTTCTTAATCTGGGATGCCAGTCTTCAGTTCCCAAGAAGTTTTGGATCCATGCCCCCATCCATCTAAGTCCAACAACTCACCTGTCAACTAATATGCATACAAAAGTCAGCTTCGCTGAGTGAGTTCTAGGTTTTGATGAAATCAGCTTAAACTCATGATGAACATGAACATATTCAACATGAATAAAGGTTGATTCCCCCAAGGATCTTTTCAATATCTCTTAAACTTTAACACACTAGAATCATGGTGCGGAAACCCATGATAATAGAGTTTAAAATCAGTGTGTGTGTGTTTGTGTGTGTGTGTGTGGTGAGTGTGCAAAAGCACAATCAAATAAACTGCTTGTTTTTATTGAATTCGTTCAAAAGCTTACAAAGGATTAGGGTAGAATGCTATTTATAGCCTATACACATAGCTATATACAATTACTAAACTACCCTTATATAAACGAATATTACATAAATAATCCTAAGTCTATAAGCTGTCCGTTATGGATGATTAGCTGTCCGCTGTGGATGTTAAGCTGTCCGCTGTGGAAGTCAGATAGCATGTCCGCTGTGCCGTGGATGTTGTCCGCTGTGAACACTTATGTGTTTGCTTGTATGTTGTCCGCTGTGGAATGTTCATCCACTGTGGATGAACATCCGCTATGAACACTTGTGTGTGTTTGCTTGTATGTTGTCCGCTGTGGAATATTCATCCGCTGTGGATGAACATCCGCTGTAAACACTTGTGTGTGTTTGCTTGTATGTTGTCCGCTGTGGAATGTTCATCCGCTGTGGACAGTTCATCAGCTGTGGACTTAGGCATCCGCTGTGTGTGTTGTTCGTCCGCTGTGGGCACTTGGACTTGATCTTCATCCGCTACATCTTCTTAGTCATCCGTTGTGGAAAACTCTTCATCCGCTGCCGACACTTAGCAAAAATTCCTTTTTATCTACAAACCTGAAAAAGAAATTTAAGCTATATTAGTGTATGATATGATTGTTAATGATGCTAATGTGTTAGTTAATGATTGTTTGAATGTTAGAACACATTATGTTTGATTAGGGCAAGCATCATCCTTTAAAGCATTAATCCATTAATGCACTTGTTGAGTCCAATAATACTCTCCCTAAGGATGATATTGCCATCCTTTAATGATTGCTTGTTAATGTTTTGTTTGTTAGAAACAATATGTGTGTGTTGGTGCTTGTTAATGATTTGTTTGTTAGGAAAATATTTGTGTGAGTTTGATATGAAAGATTGTACTGATTGTGTGTTATCTCTTAAACTATTTGATTGCATGATTGTATGTTATTGAAATGGTTTGTTTGTTCACAGAGGATGAACATTTGTTCATACGCTATGGACACTTGAATGATTTTTGATTGTTCACAGTGGATGAACATTTTTTCATGCGCTGTGAACACTTGGATGTGATGTGTGAATGTTTACAGCATATGATTATCACTGTGCATGCGCTGTATACACTTGCACTATTTCTACAACAGACGACTTATGTTAGTCATGCGCTGTGGAATGGCACTGTATTCACAGCGAATGCCTTACCAACATCATGCGCTATGAACACTTGTATGTTCATAAGTTCATAGAGGATGTTTGTTTGTTTTTTCCACAATATACACTTGGTGTATTTTGCATGTTATGATGGTTACTGTAGCTACAGCGGATGTATGCTTGTGTGTCCACTGTGACAACAGTTTTTCAAAAATTTCAGATTTTTATTTGTTTTGAACTAATGTCTTCCGAAGCATATGTTTGATAAAATTTTCTTCCGAAAGAACATTTGTTTGATGAAACTTGTTTAAATCAAAATTTTTGTTTAAATCTTTGATTTAAAATGTATGTTAATATGCTAAAATTTTAACATGATCAATATATGGATGAACATATCACTCACAAGCAATATTATGCAATATTGTATATATGTATGTGTGTCAAACTGCTGTGTTTGGGTGTTGGCTTGACTTGGCTAAAAATTTCAAATTTTAAAATATATGAATATGCACAATTCTGCTGCATTTGATATTTCCATGTTCAATTTCTCCCCCTAAATTTTTGCATAGTTATAAAAATCTTTTACAAAATGACAAAAATTTGTATGTATTTGAGTGGAAATTATCAAAGTCCAATTGATTGCTTGCTTGATAAAAGTTAGAAAGATAATGCCTTATCTAACTAATAAATGAATGATTTTCATGTTTGAACATGAATCATTTGCACATAACATGAGATGATACTAGTCTAAAATTCTCACTGAGTGGTTTGTATGGTTTTGAGAATAGACATAGACGAGTACAATGTTGATTGCAGATATTATGATCCACTTAAACTCACGCATGGTATTAATGATTGATTGAAATAGTGAGTGATTATCATGTTTTGAGTTGATTGATATGAGTTATATGTACCCCACATCTGATTGTATGTTTGGTACAACCCTCCTCAAGATATGCTAGAAAGCACTTTCAATACTTAAGACCTAGCTACTTAGGAGTATAAATGCTTAATTTGATCCATGATGTTTGATCCTTATTGGGATTCTTTTCACTTCACTTTGGAAGGTGATCCTCTTTGGGATTCTTTTGATTCCTTCACAAGGAATGTAGTCTAAAGACTTTATTGATTTTTTATCCAAACTAGATGTGTTCCTCTTTGGGAATATTTTTGGATCATGATGTAGGTCATTTAGGTCTGTGCTTAGCATAACAAAGAATCCTAGGTGTACTCTAGGTCTATGATTATCATAACAGAGGAGACACTTGTATGATTGAGCAATTTATAAACTGTTTCACTTGGTGTATTATAGTTACTTTAAAAGCAACCTATATTAGATAGATTAATACTCACCATAAACCAAGATGTGTTGTTGACCACACAATCATGAGAATTTAGTTCTTCACTGTTGTATGTGATGTTAGGTGTCCCATACTGAGCCTATCCACATATCAAACAAAGTATTGTCAGTCTTTATTAGTGGAAAAAGACTCAAGTGAAGAATTAAGCTAGTTTACTATCATTTCTCATGAGATGTATGTGTGATTCAATATTAAAAATGAATGATTTGCATGATTTCTTGATTTTGAAAAAGGTAAGTTTGGTGTTAATCTTGGACTTTGACAAAATCAAGCATATTAATTTGTTGATTCATAGTTGATCATACCAAGTGACTGAACCAAAAATTCAAATCTTGTTGAGTCAAATGTTTTGTAAAGAGGCCAGCCAATTGATTGTCTGTATGGACCTTGATCAACTTGATCAGACCCTTTTCTGAGCAATCACTCAGAAAATGATATCTAATCTCTATGTGTTTGGTTTTTGAATGTTGAACAGGATTGTCTGTTATAAACATAGCTGCAGAATTGTAAATGTGTATGGGTGTTTTAAGAAAATTAAAGCCATAGTCAAGCATTTGGTTTTGAATCCATAACACTTGAGAACAGCATGCAGAAGCAGCTATGTATTCTGCTTTGGCTGTTGACACAGAGATATTAGTTTGTTTTTTGCACTGCCAAGAGATCAATCTTGATCCAAGAAATTGACAGCCTCCACTGGTGGATTTCATGTTGTTGTTGCATCCCTCGTAATCACTGTCTGTGTATGCATATAAAGAGAAATCTCCATCTTTGGGATACCACAAACCAAGTGCTGGTTTGCCTTTCAAGTATCTAAAGATCCTCTTCACTGCATTAATATGTGATTCTTTGGGATCTGCTTGATATCTTGCACACATGCATACTGCATACATGATATCTGGTATGCTTGCTGTAAGGTACATCAGTGAACCTATCATAGATCTTTAAAGTTTCTGGTCAACTGATGTTCCTTCTGAATCTAGTCCAAACTTCAATCCAGTTGCGAATAGTGTTTTGCTTGATATGCAATCAGACATGTTATACTTTTTCAAGATCTGATTCACATATTTGCTTTGATTGATGAAAATTCCTTCTGCTGATTGATGAACTTGTAGACCTAGAAAGAATGTAAGTTCTCCCGTTGAGCTCATTTGGAATTTGGATTGCATAAGAGTTTCAAACTCTTTGCAAAGCTGTGTGTTTGTGGAGCCAAATATTATGTCATCCACATAGACTTGCATTACTAACAAGTCTTGTTCTTTTCTTTTTAAGAATAATGTTTGGTCAAGTTTCCCATGGGAGTATTCATTCTGTAGTAGAAACTTTGATAAAGTTTCATACCACTTCCTGGGTGCTTGATGAAGACCATACAGAGCTTTATCTAACTTGTAGACTCTGTGAGGAAATTCTGGGTCTTCAAACCCTGGTGGTTGAGCAACATATACCTGTTCATCTATCTGACCATAAAGGAATGCACATTTGACATCCATTTGGTGGACAGTGAACTTCTGTGATGAGGCATAAGCAAGGAATACGCAGATGGCTTCTAGTCTTGCTACGGGAGCAAAGACATCATCATAGTCAACGCCTTCCTCTTGAGTATAACCCTGGGCTATAAGCCTTGCTTTGTTTCTTATGACAATCCCTCTGTCATCTGCTTTGTTTCTAAAGAGCCACCTTGTGCCAATTACATATTGACCTTTAGGTAGATCTACCATCTTCTATACTTCTTGCTTCTTGAATTGCTGTAGTTCCTCTTGCATGGCTTCTATCCAACTGTTATCTTTGAGTGCTTCAGTAATGTTTTTGGGTACAGTTAAGGATAAGAAACAAGAATACAAGCAAATGTTTGCTGTACCAGATTGACTGCGAGTCAATCTGGTGTTGAGGTCTCCTATGATGTTTTCTATTGGATGATCTTTGTGAACTCTTGTTTTGGTGATCTGATCAGCATGATTATTGAATCAAGATTAGTGATTGTCTGATCATGTGATGATTGTTGAGCAAGAGTATTGGGTAATGTGTGATTGTCTGGTTAAGGGATCTCAGTGAATGTTTGTGGGGAATCATGAAAGAAATCTAAGATTTCATCTTCATGATGTGTGTCTGGTAGTGAATGGTAATCTTCATCCTCATCAACATTATATGGTTGATGTTGTTTTGGTTTGTTAGTTTCTTGTGGTTGGTTGGGTGCAGGAGATGAAGATGCTGGTGAGGTTGATGATGTTCCTCTTGATGTGTTTGGTTGGTCGGGTGGAGTTGAAACTGTTGTACTTGAAGGAGTGTTAGTAGATCTCCTTGGAGGATCAGCAGTCAACGGAACATCAATGGGTGCTGGTGGAACCATTGGATACTCATTGTTATCCTTGGTACCTGAAACATCAAAATAAGATGTGTCAAATGAGTTGGTTAAAGCATCAATATCAAACAACCAGCTTGATCCAATGACTTTCTTAGTGAAAGAATGTTCATTAAAAACAACATCTGTTGTTTCTTTCACTATATTCAGTCTTGGATTGTATACTCTGTAAGCTTTTGAGCTTCTGGAATATCCAACAAAGAATCCATCATCTGGTTTTGGAGCAAATTTGGATAATTTTTCTCTGGTGTTTAATATTGATTCAGAACAATTGTGAATGTATTTTCAGATAAAAAACCTAGGGTTTTCTAGGGTTTTGATGTTTTGCGGTTCAACTTCTTCAAAATTTCAACAAAACCGATTGTTGAATGAAGAACAAAAATGTGTTTCTAGTGAGATTGTCACCAGTTTGTGATGATAATGAACAATCTGACCGGTTCAGAATGTTCAAATACTGTTTGTTTCGAAGAAAACCAATGAAATAGTGTTCAACAGTATTCGAAAATGTTTGCAAAACCCTTTAAAACTGATGAGATTTAAAGGTTTTGATGATGATTTTGTTGTTGAAAACCTTCTGTTGAATGATGTTAACAAGAGATAAACAATACCTGTGTATTGTTTTATCTATTAAAACAACAGAAATCTTGTGTATGTGTGATGTTTCAAGCTTGAAATTTAAAAACACTTCTTCAAAATGCACAAACCGATTCTGAAATCATGTTTGTTTGCATTTAATGAATGTTATGAGTAGAAGAAGATGAGTTTGAAGATTTTGTAGCTTGGAAATGTTTGTTTTGAAGCTAATGAACAACTGATTTCAAGTTTGTTGAATGAGAGGATCGAAATCTATGAATGATTGAGCCAAGGCTCTAATACCACCTGATGAAATCAGCTTAAACTCATGATGAACATGAACATATTCAACATGAATAAAAGGTTGATTCCCCCAAGGATCTTTTCAATATCTCTCAAACTTCAACACACTAGAATCATGGTGCTGAAACCCATGATAATAGAGTATGAAATCAGTGTGTGTGTGTGTGTGTGGTATGTGTGCAAAAGCACAATCAAATAAACTGCTTGTTTGTATTGAATTCGTTCAAAAGCTTACAAAGGATTAGGGTAGAATGCTATTTATAGCCTATACACCTAGCTATATACAATTACTGAACTACCCTTTTGTAAAAGAATATTACATAAATAATCTTAAGTCTATAAGCTGTCCGCTATGGATGATTAGCTGTCCGCTATGGATGTTAAGCTGTCTGCTGTGGAAGTCAGATAGCATGTTCGCTATGCCGTGGATGTTGTCTGCTGTGAACACTTGTGTGTTTGCTTGTATGTTATCCGCTGTGGAATGTTATCCGCTATGGATGAACATCAAATGTGAACACTTGTATGTGTTTGCTTGTATGTTGTCCACTGTGGAATGTTCATTCGCTATGGATGAACATCCGTTGTGAACACTTGTGTGTGTTTGCTTGTATGTTGTCCCTTGTGGTATGTTCATCCGCTGTGGATGAACATCCGCTGTGGACAGTTCATCAGCTGTGGACTTAGGTATCCGCTGTGTGTGTTGTTCATCCGCTGTGGGCACTTGGACTTGATCTTCATCCGCTACATCTTCTTAGTCATCCGCTGTGGAAAACTCTTCATCCGCTGCCGACACTTAGCATAAATTCCTTTTTATCTACAAACCTGAAAAAGAAATTTAAGCTATATTAGTGTATGATATGATTGTTAATGATGCGAATGTGTTAGTTAATGATTGTTTGAATGTTAGAACACATTATGTTTGATTATTTCTGATTATGGCAAGCATTAATCCATTAATGCACTTGTTGAGTCCAACAGGTTTACTTTATGAGATAATCTTTTAATGAAATAAGTTAACTTTATCATTCTAAAGTAGTCATCACAAGAACAATCATTTACTATACACAGACTGTTACTTTATCAATACTTTATCGTTAAGGGTTTCGCTTATTTATTTTCTATTACTCTTCTTTGTCCGTCGTAGTTACTATGTCTCGAGATCGGCCCAAGGGCCAGAAACCCTCTTGTGACAAACACAAGACTTTACTTTATCCATGCTTGTGATGAACACAAGACTTTACTTTATCCATGCTTGTGATGAACACAAAACTTTACTTTATCCATGCTTGTGATGAACTCAAGACTTTACTTTATCCATGAGAGCAGAACAAATGCAACTCTCCTTTAACCTTTGCTTGCAAGACTTTACTTTAGGAATGGTACATTGTTACGAGCTTAACAACATTTCTTTAGGATTCACTTTCATCTTTCATTATACATATACTTATACATGCTAAGAATAAACTCATAGTCCATATATTCACATTCTTCAACAAAAGAATACAAACAGTATAACCAACCCTCCGCGAGACAGCGGGATTCAGGGGCGGCAACCCCTAGTAGCGGGGTTCTTGGGGCAGCAACCCCTAGTGGTGTCCAAGGGGCAACGCCATAAAAATCATATATTTAGTATGCATATCGCCCCAAAACATTGAAAACGTGTAAATAAGGGGGATCTAGAACTCACCTGCTCAGTAAGTAACTTCACGTCTAAGTTACAGTAAGTAACTTCACGTCTAAGTTACCTAAGCTATGATCACGGTACACGGTTTGCATATAAGTTAACATACAAAAATGTCATTTTCTACACAGTTTTGGTAGTAGTTTCGCACATAGTTTCGCTGCCAAAATCCCCCAACTTTCATTGGAATTTCCTAGATTTGCTAAATCTACCAACCTACCTATGCACTTGCAAAACTACTTGCGAAACTATAGTTTCGCAGGAAGGAGATTGCCTTAGTTTCGTAGGATGAACTCTCAGTTTCACAGGAAGAACTGACAGTTTCCCTGGACGTATAAAAATAACGAACCAGCTCATTTTTAACCCAAAATCTCAACTTTTTATGTCCAAACCCTTAGTTTTTCATCCATGAAACTTTATCTAAGCTTTTTACATGATTTCATACATAAAAATATGACCTTAATATGATTCTTTGCAACTTTTCAAAACCCAAAACCCTAGAATCCAAATCTGATCTAAAAAGATGTTTGGATGATGATTGTTACCTAGATTTCTTGCTATTTCCTTGTTGTTTGATGCTCAAATACTCAGACCTTCAATCTTTTAATCAATAAAGCCTCAAATCTTTGATTTTCTCCACTTTCTCTATCTACTCTCTCTAGAATGTTGGTGGCTTGGGTTGCAAATAAGGAGAAAGATGGTTGATTAGGGTTGTTTAATGGCTGATTATGGGCCCTTAAACACATAAATCCCTTAGCCCATAAGGTTAATTTGGCCGAAAATCCATTTTTACCTCTTATTTACATTAAATAACCCTTAACTAAGCTCATTATTATTAAATTGCTCGCTTTGACTTTCTGGGGCATTACATTCTATCTGATCATCTGTCTGTGATGATAAGCCGTTCAAATATCCAAACGAGTGCCTAGTAACTTCTATAGTGGCTGCCAGAAATGCAAAGTAAATCGCGCGTCATGATCAGAGATGATCGAGAGTGGCACGCCATGTCGTGACATAATTTACTTTAAGTAAATCTGTGCCAGTTTATCCATCTTGTAGTTTTCGTGAATTGCCATGAAATGTGCTTATTTGGTCAAACGATCCACTACCACCCAGATAGTATCATTTCCAGCTTGTGAATTATGTAGCTTAGTAACGAAATCCATAGAGATGTTTTCCCATTTCCACATTGGGATCTCCGGTTGTTGAAGCAAACCCAATAGTTTTTGATATTCCACCTTGACCTTAGAATAGGTCAAACACTTTGACACGTAGGTGGCAATTTCAGCTTTCATGTCAGGCCACCAGTAAATGACTTTCAGGTCTTGGTACATCTTGTCAGATCCAGGATGTACTAAATAGCGGGACTTGTGAGCTTCATCCATCACCAATTCCTTGAGATTCCCGAACAATGGAATCCATACTCGATCTTCATAGAACGAAGCCCATCTGATTTCTCCTGAAACAATTTCTCAACTCCTCTGAGAGATTCTTACTTGATGTTCTACTCTTGTAATGCCTCTGCCTGGGCATTCTTGATCCAAACCAACCTTTTTAATTTGAATCGCTGCTACGGCCTCAAATCTTCATTTTCCACCATCTAAGCTCGAAGATACGGAGCGTAATGACGTATGTCATCAACATAGCATGTACCAAAGCTGATTCCATGTGTTTTCACCCTTGGTTTCACTTTCTTCTTCTCCTTCTTCTTTGAAATTGATCCAATGAGGATCACAACCTTTTGGTATTTAATCTCTTCAAGTTTAACATCTTAAAACAGATGATCGCGGAATGAAAATCCTTGTATCAAAGCAACACCTTGCTTTGGTGCCAAATGTAAAGTCTTCATATCGATTGAATCCATAAAATATTGTGTTGATAATCAAATTAAGATAAATATGTGTGTGATATCAACGAAGTTTAAACAAACTCAATTGGATATTATTAACTAAACGATTACAATACCAAAAGAGTTTATATATTTTAAGCTCGATTCGTTTGATCAAGTATAGTAACTCATTACTCAAGATTATCATACCATCAATTCACTTATGTCACATTATGAATCTTAAGTTCTATAAAGATCAACATACTAACATAGATTATCATACAACACATGCGAATCTCAACTACTCATACATAGATATACATAAATCCCAACTAACAAATTATACATTGAGTTTAAACACGTACAACATGCCACGTGAAGCCACTCATGACTTCACATCCTTAACCCTGCCAGTCCTACTAAGTAGGGGCCTCAGATTCGCATGCGTGTGTGATGTTTGTAAGGTTATATTAGAAGATTAGAATGCTGATGCAACCAAAGAAGCCAAAACAACCAAGGAGCTTCTTGCATGCATACATGCACTGATGTACAAGGTAAAAGTTGCTTCAGAAGTTTTACACTCTCCACAGAAAATATTCTAAGTGTAAAATCTTCTGAAGCCAAAGTACAAATCTTCCAAAGCCAAAGATGAAGTCTTTCGAAGCTTCAAAGACAAAGTCTTTCAAAGCCAAATGAAGTGAAGACTAATTTCTTCTGAAGACAGAGAAGACATGCTTTCTCTGATCTACTTTTTCATAAATCTGACATACTTTCCATTGAAACTCTGAAGACTCGCCAACTTATACAAGTTGGTGAAAAGTCCATGCTTTTATAAACTGTAGATTATGGTCTTTGGTCTGTAACTTCCTACTTTGTACCTGTTATCCTTTTTATAATAGAAAAGGATGTGAGCTATGGCATGTTATAGTCACTAGTCAAAAGGTAATCTGCCTTTTGACTCTACATTGATCTTGTTATCTAGATTAGTGTTTCCAGCTGGCTTTCATAGTATAGATGGCTGTAGGATGTAGTATAAAGTATCTCAGGTCCTTATCTTTCTTTTTATGCTTTGTAACACTTGTAATAGAACTTGAGAGCAATATACAGCATCCTTGAAAACCATACTTCTCTGTTCTTGTTCTTAGTTCTGTCTCATTGTTTACTTGTGTTCTTATTATCATTTACACAAACCCAATTCCCCATTTGATCTGTTAAGTATTCTAAAACTCTCCTCATTGTGAGACTGATTGTATTGACCATCCTTTTAACTGGTACTGCAATTGGTATCAGTGCATTTTAGGATCTTGATTGTAAGATCTCACCATCTTAAATCCCTTCAGTTTCACAAAACACTTAACATCTCAAATGGCAGCTATCATAAAGGCTGATATGGAGACTGGTACTATGACAAATTCTCCACTGATCACTCCTGATGACTTTGATAAATGGTGCCAAAGAATGGAAGGCTTCATCAAGTCTCAAGACTCAAGGATGTGGGGATCTGTTGTCTATGGACCTCATGTACCATCCACCTCTTCAGCTGCTACCGGTGGTGGTATGATACCAAAGGAAGTGGATGATTATTCTGATGAAGACTAGAAGAAGATATACATAGATCAGAAGGCCATGACTGCTCTCTAAACTGCTGTTTCAAACTCTATCTATAGAGGCTTCAAGAAGTGCAAGATTGCCAAGCAACTATGGGATGCACTGAAGCTGATGTATGAGGGGTCAAATGAAGCAAAAGAGAACAAGAAGGACCTCTTATAGCAACAGTTTAAAAACTTCACCTTCAAGACAGGTGAAACCATGACTCAATAGTACTTCAAGTATGTTGAGATTGTGGATACTCTAATGGATGTTAGAGTAACTCTTGAGAACGGGGACATTGTGAGGAAGTTCATGTCCTCTCTTTCTAGACAATGGACATACTATTATGTGGTCATTAAGAGGATTGAGAACCTCAAGATGCTTACTCTCACTAAGTTGTATGGTATCCTCAGTGGCTACCAGATTGAGATGAACATGCAAAAGCCATTTGGTAACTCCAACAATCAACAGAGTTCAGCCCTTCATGTGGTTGAAAGGGATTGCAAAGAAACATAACATCATCTCATCTGCTACCCTGATAACTCATAAAAGGGTCCTTTCATCACCTTCCTGGAGACACCAAGAGAGAGCTTCATCCAAGGAAGCCTATTCTAAGAGACAAGCTCTTCACAAGCCTTTGTGTCTATTGATGAAAGCACATGCAACTTTCTTTTCACCCTTGAAGACCTGGACTGTATCCATCCAGATGATCTGAAGTACATGGAAATAGTCCAGCAGATGTCTTTTCTCACTCACCGAGCCAAGAAGTTTTAC
Organism: Flaveria sonorensis; assembly: GCA_025506505.1. NCBI lineage: Eukaryota > Viridiplantae > Streptophyta > Magnoliopsida > Asterales > Asteraceae > Flaveria > Flaveria sonorensis. The sequence goes on from CM046436.1 coordinate 21,151,004, forward strand.
AAGAGGACAGGGAGGAAGTTTCTAAGCAATGCAGCTAGTGGAAAGTTTAGGCTGGACACAAGAAAGGTGAAGTGTTACAACTATAACCAAATGGGACACTTTGCTAGAGAGTGCAAGGCACCAAAGACAAATGGTGGCCAAGCACAAACCAAACCAAACTACATTGATGGAGCTCCCCAGAATGAGAACCCCAAGCAGCAAGCTGTAGTTGCTATTGAAGAAGAAGGCTTTGACAGGAGCTTTCAGGTTGAGGATGCATCTCCAAACCAAGCACTAATGGCAAATCATGAAGAAGCCAAGGTATTGGAACATCTTTGTACACCTAAATGTATTGCTAAAGTTAACAAATATAGGTCTTATAATTAGAGATGAGATCTGATCTTGAGTCCTTAAACATCTTAAAAGTTGATTTCAAAAGAGCTGAAAATGATTACAAACTTAAAATAGAAGATTTAGAGAAAACCATTTCAACTCTTAAGCATGAACATACCAACTACAAGACTCAGATAAAAGATCTCATCACTAAGTTAAGTGAATGCCAGGCTGAGCTTGTGATCAGCAAAGCCAGGGCAAAAAAACGTGTTCTTGAAGAAGAGACCTTCAAGAACATGATATTCTCATCCTTGCATGCAAAAGTTTGTTATCAGAATAAGCAGGGACTAGGATCTACTAAGATAGCTCCTCCACATACTCTATTATCTGTAAGATCTCTAAGGTGTGGAACTTGTGAAGATGAGCTTCCCCTCATAGACCCAATTGATGAAGAGGATGAAGAGAAGATAATGAAGGATGATTCTGAGAAGAGTGAAGAAGATCATCCTAAGAAGGGTCACTATTCTCCTGCGAAGAGCAAAGAATCTGGGATGACCAAGTCTAAGAGGAAGAACTTGATGAGAAAAGCAAAGATAAAATCAAAGAAGGCTCAAGAGATCAAGGCCACTTTCAACTCTAAGTAGAAACAAGTGTTTATCTTTGCAGGATTTGAAGTGGTGAAGGCTGAAGATTCAACTATGAACTCTAATACTAGGAGTTCTAGTTTATGTCCAAATCATTCCAGAAAAGAAAAGAAGGCTGCTCAGCTATGTACCACTGCTACAAAGCCCGAACCACCCAGTTCCAAGAGCAAGCTTCACCCTAAGAAGCTTGCTACATCATTTATGAAGATGAACATGGAGGTGGAAAGTGATCAAGTTCAGTCTTTCTTTCAAAAGAAGACTCTCAGAAGGAAGCAAAAGGATTACATCATATGTGGTAGTACTTCTCATCTTGCTAATGATTGCATCTACAATCCTAAAAGTACTATTCACATGATCAAAGAGAAAACTTTTGAGAAGAAGAGGGAAAAGCTAGCTTTGGAAGGAAAATCTTTTCCCTTCGGAAGCTTCAAGGTGAAAAAGAAGATAAGTGAAAACTTGCCTTCGGAATAAAATTTGGTCTCGGAAGAAAGGAATGCTTCGAAATACTGAAGCCTACTACAGTGAAAGCAAGATCCTCCAAAGGTCCAGTCTCCAAAACTTCAAAAGTTGTTAAAACTTCCGAGGTGTTGAAGATCAAGTCCAATCTTTCAAAGATGGTGTGGAATATGAAGAAAGTCCAAGTGACTATAAGTTCTCCATCAATAACAGCTAATGATCCTCAAAGCTTGAACATAGGATCAGTTACTATTTCATTGTCTTCAGATCATATTGAAAAGCCCAAGACCAATGAGGCTTGGGTTTCCAAATGTAACTAACCACTTCTTTCTTGTGCAGGAACAACTGAAGACTAAGGGAAATGTATGGATCATTGATAGTGGCTGTTCCAGGCACATAACTAGTAATGGTTCTCTACTTCAAAATTTTGAGAAAATTAATGGAGGGCCAGTTGCTTTTGGAGGAGATGCTAGAGGTTACATTACAGGAAGGGGCATGGTTACAAATGGTAAGCTCAGCATTGAAAAGTTAAATTTTGTCAACGAGCTTGGGTACAATCTACTAAGTGTATCCCAATTTTGTGATCAGAGACACAACATGCTCTTTACTGAGCATGAGTGCATTGTTCTTAAGCCTGGGGTGGTCATTCCTCAAGAGCATATCCTGCTCAGAGCCCCCAAGAAAGGGAACATGTACAAGATGGACTTGCAGGAAAAATCTCCCTCAGGAGAAGTTTCTTGCTTTCTATCTAAAGCAAATATTGATGAGTCTTTCCTCTGATATAAAAGAATGTGCCATATAAACTTTAAAAACATGAATAAATTAATTAAGAATGATTTGGTAACTAGAATGCCAAAGAAAGAGTTTACAAGTGATGACCACTGTATTGCATGCCTGAAAGGGAAGTAACACAAAGTGTCTCACAAATCAAAAGAAAGGAACTCCATCATTACTCCCCGACACTTATTACATATGGATCTCTTTGGCCCCACCAGTGTAATGAGTTTAGGAAGGACCTCATATTGTTTGGTGATCATAGATGACTTCACAAGATTCACTTGGGTCTTTTTCCTTAGAACTAAGGATGAGACTCTTGAGATCTTAAAGAAATTCATTCTGAAAATTGAGAATCAATGTGATCATAAGGTTAAGACCATAAGATGTGATCAAGGAACGGAATTTAAGAACCAAATCCTTGAGTCATTTTGTGATGAAAAGGTATTTCAAGATATTCTAGTGTTCCCAGGATTCCTCAGCAAAATGGTGTTGTTGAGAGGAGAAACAAGACACTTATTGAGGCTGCAAGAACCATGCTGTCTGACTCTAAACTACCCATCACCTTCTGGGCAGAGGTAGTCAACACAACCTGCTATGTGCAGAACAGAGTTTTAGTGGTTAAGACTCATGGTAAGACTCCTTATGAGCCGTGGCACAAAAGAAGACCATTTATTGGTTTCCTCAGGTCATTTGGATGTCCTTGCACCATCTTGAATACCAAAGATCAGGTAGCCAAATTTGCTGAGAAATCAGATGATGGACACTTTATTGGATACTTTTCCCAAGCTAAGGCTTATAGAGTATACAATCTCAGAACTAGAGTAGTTGAGGAGTCAGCCAATGCGACCTTTAATGAGCACACTCCTAGTATGAAAGGTTCTGGTCCTGATTGGCTATTTGATCTTGATTTAGTTACCAGCTGTTTTAACAAATCTTGTAAGAATGTTTCAGGATCTACAGGTAACTTGACAGGAGATCCTGACCCAAGATTTGAGCTGAGAAGATCAAGCAAGAATACTACTTCAACACCAGTGGTAACTAACCCTGCAAGTGAAGATCTTATCAGCAAAAACATGACAAATTCAGCTGATACATCTGAGATGCCTACAAATTCTAGCTCAGAGGTTCAAAACTCAGGTGAAGGAGCTTCAAATGTAGGAGGAAATGGAGGTGGTGGCCGTGATCAAGAATTTCTTGATGCTGATAACCACTCCATAGAAGACAACTCAAATGATGTCACACACTCATTAGATCAAGTCTCTCTTGATAAGTGTGCTGATGTGGTGGGTGATACTTCATTGCCAGATCAAAATTTCTCAAATTTAGATCTTTCCAATCAACTTGCTGTGATCCCTCAACTCAGGATCCATAAGTCACACCATACCATAATCATTATTGGAAATGTTGATACAAGGGTGAGAACAAGAGGACAAACCCATGACAAAAATGTTTGTCTATACTCTTGCTTCTTGTTCCAGATAGAGCCAAAGAAAGTTGATGAGGCTTTGAAGGCTGGAAGTTGGGTTGAAGCAATGCAAGAGGAGCTGCTTCAATTCAAAAGACAAAAGGTTTGGAACCTATATCCTCTTCCTCATGGGAAGACTACCATAGGAATCAAGTGGGTTTTTAGAAACAAGAAGGATGATAGAGGACTTGTCATCAAGAACAAGGCCAGACTAGTTATTCAAGGATACACACAAGAAGAGGGAATTGACTACATAGATGTTTTTGCTCCTGTGGCAAGACTTGAAGCTGTAAGAATATTCATGGCTTTTGCTGCATCCAAGGATTTCAAGGTCTACCAACTTGATGTCAAGTGTGCTTTTCTATATGGTGTGATTGATGAAGAAGTGTATGTCAAACAACCACCTAGCTTTATAGACCCAAATCATCCTGATTATGTCTGTAAGCTTGATAAAGCTCTTTATGGGTTGCACCAAGCTCCAAGAAAGTGGTATGAGACACTATCTTAGTATCTCTGTCAACATGGTTACAAGAGGGGTACTATAAATGGAACTCTCTTTAGCAAAGGAACAGGGAATGACTTAATACTGGTTCAAGTATATGTAGATGACATTATCTTTGGGTCAACTAATCCAAAGCTCTGTAAAGACTTTAAGAGGCTGATGAAGAATAGATTTGAAATGAGTGCCATAGGGGAACTCAATTTCTTTCTAGGAATTCAAGTGAAGTAAGTTGACAATGGCATCTTCATAAGTCAGTCAAAGTATGTACAAGACATACTTACAAGATTCAACATGATTGAATGTAAGGTTGCAAAGACACCCATAGCCAAAAACCACTCCCTTGGCCCTGATCTTGAGGGGGAGTGTGTGGATGAACATCTCTACAGGGCTATGATTGGGTCTCTTATGTATCTCAGAGCCAGCAGGCCTGATATCATGTTTGCCACATGCATCTGTGCAAGATATCAAGTCAATCCTAAGATGTCACACCTGGTTGCTGTCAAAAGGATTCTTAGATATCTCAAAGGTGCTCCCAAGCTTGGCCTTTGGTATTTAAAGAATTCTGACTTCAATCTGTATGCTGATATAGATTGTGACTATGGTGGTTGCAACATGACTGCAAAGTCTACATCTGGGAGGTGTCAATTCCTTGGTGGAAGGATTGTATCATGGCAATGCAAGAAACAATCCTGTGTCTACATCAACTGCTGAAGCTGAATACATTGCTACTGCTAGCTGCTATGCTCAAGTGCTTTGGATTCAGAATCAGATGTTGGACTATGGATTCAACTTCAAAGAGACTTCCATCCACATAGAGAACAACATTGCTATCTCTATTACAGAGAATCATGTGCAGTACTCAAGTACAAAACACATCAACATCAGGTATCATTTGATCAGAGATAACTTTGAAAAAGGATTAATCAAACTAGTCAAAGTTAACACAAATGGACAATATGCTGATTTGCTCACTAAAGCTTTTGATGAATAGAGATTCAAATATCTTGTATCAGCTATTAGGATGATTAACTTTGAGTAAATTTTCTTAAACTTAAATCAACTTTACTTCTAAAACCTATGTGTCCTAAGTTGTCTATTTTATCACCTTCATAAGCCCAGTTTATTTTGGAAGAAAATCTTTATAATGATATTCCTTAGATTTTTGAAAATTTTTCCATACATATTTCCTTTTGGAAGATTTCAAGTTGTATTCCGAAGAAAATTATGTCTTCAAATCAGATAACTACTTATAAGAAATTTACCTTCGGAAGAAATCTGAGAATATCTTCCGAAGCTTAAATATGCTTCTAAGTACTTACATGTATTTGAAAGACAATTTTCTTCCGAAAGCAATTAAGTCTTGGAAGATTTATTCTCTTTAGAATAAAACTCCCAAGTCTTAATCTCTTCCAAAATCAAACATGTCTCGGAAGAAAAATTCTCTAAGTATTTTTCTTCCGAAGCAAAATTTTCACAAATCTTAAGAATATCTTCCGAAGCCAAATTGGCTTCGAAAGCTTTTTCTTAAAATTTCCGAAGAAAAATTACCTTCGGAAGATTTTCAACTTCCAAGAAAAATACCTTTTTGGGCACGTTTTTAGAGGTGGGACCAACTTTTGGATTTCAAAGTTTATTCTTTTGCTTTAACTTTGTCTCAAATTCATTTCATATATATTCTCTCAAAGGTTCCTCCTCTTCTCACTATCCTCTTCATCTGTATTTTTCTCTAACCTAATTTCACCCACAAACCGCCTTTGTTCTTATCTTCCTTCTCTGTAAAGCTACATCAGATAGCCAACCCTGACTGCAAAAACCAACCCGATTTCTCCATGCATCTTCACAAGCAACATAATCAAGTTGCTCTATTAGACTCTAAGAAAGATCCTGGTTTCTCAAAGGTTTGCCATTACCTTTCTTTGTTGAACTACTTCACCTCCCTCACCATTGATCCTCCTCTCTATGAGGATCAGTTGTTGGAATTCTGGAGGACCTGCCAAGAGGTCACCATGGATGGGGAGAAGGCACTGTCTGCCACAGTTTAGGGGAGGAAAATCTTCATCATTTCGGCCTCCATAAATACTCATCTTTAGCTGGATGATGTAGAAGGTGATTTGTCATTGCCAAAATCTGCTGTTAACCACTCCTTTGAGCAGATGGGCTATGAAGGTGACTTCTTAGTCAGGACCTTCAGAAACGGGAAGGTCTTCTCTCAGTGGAAGTACCTCCTCCATGTAGTTATCGACAGCTTATCCAACAAGCATGGAGGTTGGGACCAGATTCCAAAAGACCTTTCCTTTATAGTCTGATCTGGTTGTCGAGACTCGATAAAAAACAATTTAATATATCGGTTTTAGCTACCTTTATTGTGTAAGCGTAAGTAAGGTCGTCTCCACAGGGAATATATGGAAAGTGTTTAACAATATGACTCAATTAACTTAAAGACACAAACTTTAATATTAAAAATTGGAACTTGGGATTATATTAAGAACACAATTGCAAAAAGCAACAAACTTTGATACGAATTTGATTAAATATTAAGAAACAATCACTTCCGGGTTTCCAATTCTGCAAGATCCACAATTGATACTTTCAAATTAGGGTTTGTAAAAAAATACTTCAAGATCTTAGATTTAGATTAAAGTGGTAACAAAGAAACAATCTTTTAAGACTCGTTCATTCACAAAGTTACCAATTCACCTATATCACATTGTCTACTTTTCTTAATGAGCTCACGATGCAAGGAAACCGAAAACTGATAACCAAGCACACAACCTTATTTACAAGTAAACCTTTTAACTAAATCAAAACATAAAATTTCATTCACCAGTCCATAGTTCAATACAAAAAACCCTAATCAAACATACCAATTGTTTCACTTAACATGAATTGTACTCCCAAAAGCAATCAATAAGAACTTAGCCACTCATGGTCTTCATTGAATCTTCAATCCTGATTATATGATGATCAATGATGATTTTGTTGGAGTTAGAAGCTTGAAAGCACCCAAATTACCTTGAATTTACTAGATTTCGGCTGGGAGGAGTTGTCCTTTGAGTTGGGGTTGGATAGGTCTAAGTAGACATCAAGATCCACAAAATCCGGGTGTTTGTTGAAGATCGGCGTATGATACGCCCAGGGGCGGCGTATCATACGCCCCCCTCAGCTTCATACGCCCAACCTTCTATAAATTTTGTCAAATACGCCCACCGATACGCCGCCCATATGCCGACCGACGTATTATATGCCCATACCTGGCGTATCATATGCCGGTATGCCTAATCTTGTGCTTTTTTTGTAACTTTTGATGTTTACATCTTCAGTCCTTGTAGTTTCGTGTTTGGCTCCTTATTCTCCAAAATAAGCCTCCTTTAGCTCCAATTACCTATAAATAAAAACACAAACAACTTGAAACTATTCCACCATAATCATGATGTAAAATCAAGCTTTTAGATCAATTAAACCTTGAATTATTAGCACTTGATCACATCCCCACACTTAACCTTTTGTTTGTCCTCAAACAAACTTACTTGCACAATTCACCTTACTTAATCAAACATGCTAAGTTATCACAACTTTTTATAAGTTAAGGTCACAAGGCATACTTACTTTTAAGCTTTCATCATGTAAGATTCACAACCCAACATGTAATATCATTCATGTTTTAAACTTAGAATTAGCTTAGTTGGCATAACTTCACCTTTTGCTTCAAACATGCATGCATTCAAATTCCTCACAATGAACACTCCTCTCGGTTTGTTTTGTGGACTAGTGATTATATACTAGTATATCTGGAACTCTCAAACAAAGACTGTACATCTTCATCATAAGCTCGTATATTAGTTATATTGCCATCAATTAACATAATATAATACATAAATCAAGAGGTCTTTCATGGGTTGTAATGTTAGGCTAAGGTTTAAGGTGGGATAGAAAGGGATGTAAGGGTGGATAATGATGAATGAAATCTAATTTAATATGCTAGATGTCTTGTTTATCAATCTCTATCATCTAGTTGCAATAATATTCTTTATTTCCCACACTATTTTGGTTGCTTTATATCTTGGTCATTTTGACCTCATATTTAGCTTTTTTCTTCTTTTTTTTTTCTTTCATTTTTTCTTCTCATATTCACAACCAATCATACTATTATTGAACTATTACTGAAACAACACTTCTAAACATATCATGAATTGGTCTTCATCACCCTATGTTTCATAAAAAGGCTAAGGCTTTATAGGCTTATTGTGTTGGGTTATTCAAACGACAAGTTCGGGCTCAACATGGTGTCTAAAGGAAGATTATCAAGGTAAGGGATTCAAAAGAAAAGGTTTAAGCAAATGGTTTATTCCTAATGCCTCTATCACATTTATGCACATATTTGTTCATGATCTTGACAAGCATCAATTACATGAGTTCTAACTTAAATGCACATTATGGTTTCCCTCATTATGCAAAAATATAAAGCAAATCAACATATGCTATGAATTTCTTAATTAGGCTCAAATTCTCACAAAAATGGTGGGAAAGGGTTAAAAATATGAAGCACATATGTCATCTACAACCGGTTTGTTATCCCACCTAAGAATTCTACCTAAATTTTTATAAAAATTCATGTTAGGAATGGCTTACTATAATTTCAAAACAAGCATGCCAAGGATTCTATACATGCACAAACACATAATAATTAACCATGTATGAAAAATTTTAGGTCTCATGCACAATTAAGCTTATTTGTAGTTTTTTTTTTCAAAAAGGTTCAATTTTTTAATTTCTTCCCTCATCCCCACACTTGAGATACATTGTCCTCAATATATGATAGTCACAATTGGTATTTTCATAGCATAGGAATTAGATTCTTAATTTCATTCCTATTATTGCTAATCAAAACAATTCATTGCAAAGGGAGACTAGTATGCCATATCCTAACATATGATCAATCAATATCAACGAAAGCATGAAAATACTATTGTTCAAAACCAAAGTAATGGAAAGAGCACATGGACCTGATCGTTAGTGAGAGCCTTCATTAACCGACATGTGACTCCCCACACTTGAGTGCTTACGTCTTGTGATTGACTATCAAAAGAAAACAAAGCAAACCAAAGAAGAAAAAAAACAAAAACTAATAAAAGAGTTGAATCTCACTTTCGTAGGAATCAGGATTGCATTTAGCATATGCAACAAGCCTTTAAACCCCTTGGTAGACCCGAGTGGACGAGTTATAGTCTCGTGAGGGTTTCTAGTGAACACACCCACAAAGTTCTTGGGTTGCTTCCCGTAAGCACTAAGTTTTAGGTCTTCAGCCGGACCTTACCTGAGACCACTTATGGTGGTCGAATTGGGTGCTTCTCTCCAAATTTCTCTTGTAAGAATTGCTTATCCCATCTTGGTAGATTTTCTTGTTCACTCAAGCTTTGGCCAAACATTGTTTCTTTAATCCTTGAATTCTTATGATCCGGTGGTTTACACATCTTAACCTTTCGTCTTGGATTTTCATTCCTTGGAGGCTCCACCTTCACATTCTCCTCCTTTTCCACATTATCAAGCTCAAACCTGTAAAGATCAAAACCATTCTTCCTGGTGATATCCTCGCTTACATGTGAAATGTAAGGAGGAGCACACTCTTTAGTAGCATATGATATAGAACAATCATTGTTAACTACATATGTAATTGATTTTGAAAACACATTAAAGAACAACTTACGGTTTTTGAATGTCATGTTCATTATTCCATCTCGACAATTGATTTGAGTTTTTGCCGTTGACAAGAATGGTCGACCTAAAATTACCTTTGGTTGCTCGTTTTCCCTTACTGGTGCATAATCAAGCACCATAAAGTCCATCAGATAGTAAAACTCTCCTAGCTTGATTATCACATCTTTGACCATTCCCCAGGGTTGTTTCCATGTTGAATCGACCAGCACTACTGTTTTGTCAGTTTCATGTAATGGACCAAAGTCATATTGGTCATACAAGCTCCCCAGCAATGGTGCCATTTTGATCTGGTTGTCGAGACTTGATCAAAAACAAGTTAATATATCGGTCTTAGCTACCTTTATTGTGTAAGGGTAAGTAAGGTCGTCTCCATAAGGAATATGTTGAAAGTGTTTAACAATATGACTCAATTAACTTAAATACACAAAATTTAATATTAAAATTTAGAACTTGGGATGAAATTAAGAACACAATTGCAAAAAGCAACAAACCTTGAAAAGAAATTTGATTAAATATTAAGAAACAATCACTTCCGGATTTCCAATTCCGCAAGATCCACAATTGATACTTTCAAATTAGGGTTTGTAAGAAACAATACTTCAAGATCTTAGCTTTTGATTAAAATGGTAACAAATAAACAATCTTTTAAGATTCGTTCATTCACATAGTTACCAATTCACCTATATCACGTTGTCTACTTTTCTTAATGAGCTCACGTTGCAGGGAAACCGAAAATTGATAATCGAGCACACAACTTTATTTATAAGTAAACCTTTTAACTAAATCAAAACATAAAATTTCATTCACCAATCCATAGTTCAATACAAAAAACCCTAATCAAACATACCAATTGTTTCACTTAACATGAATTGTACTCCCGAAAGCAATCAATAAGAACTTAGCCACTCATGGTCTTCATTGAATCTTCAATCTTGATTATATGATGATCAATGATGATTTGGTTGGAGTTGGGAAGCTTGAAAGCACCCAAATCACCTTGAATTTACTAGATTTTGGCTGGGAGGAGTTGTCCTTCGAGTTGGGGTTGGATAGGTTTAAGTAGACATCAAGATCCATAAATCCGGGTGTTTGTTGAAGACCGGCGTATGATATGCCCAGGGGCGGCGTATCATACACCCCCTCAGCTTCATACATCCAACTTTCTATAATTTTTGTCAAATACACCCACCGATACGCCGTCCATACACCGACCGACGTATTATACGCCCATACCCAGCGTATCATACGCCGGTATGCCTAATCTTGTGCCTTTTTGTAACTTTTGTGTTTACATCTTCGGTCCTTGTAGTTTCGTGTTTGGCTCCTTATTCTCCGAAATAAGCCTCATTTAGCTCCAATTACCTATAAACCAAAACACAAACAACTTGAAACTATTCCACCACAATCATGATGTAAAATCAAGTATTTAGATCAATTAAACCTTGAATTATTAGCACTTGATCATAGTCCATGGAATGGTTCGGGGGGTCAAGTTTGGGTATTCACAATTTGTTTATACCAATTTACTTGCAAACTTAGACTCCTTAGAGTATTACATGTTTCCTAGATTTGTCCAGCATATTCTTAACTGTGAACTGGGCTCACAGTTGAGGGGAACAGGTAATATTCTAAAATTGGGACAGATGAAGCCCGACATCTTCAAGACCATGAGGAAGCCAACTGTTGGCTTCTCAGGAGTAGAAACAGCCCTTGTCCTAAAAATGTTAGAGCTCATTACTCAAGGTGACAATCTAGCAACACCAGCTAGTGTTGAACCCATACCTTCTACCTCCCAACCACTAATACAGCCAAAAATAACCATCACCTACCAAAGAAAATTCAAACGAACCCCAGCACATGCTACTTAGTTTATGCAGGCCCTATATCATCACCCATATAGGAGGAAGTGGACACCGGAGTTCCCACTTGTCCTGAGGAGCAAACCGTTCCCATCTCACCAATGATCAATGCTGAGGTTCCTCATGCTCAGCCTGATGAGCTCACAACCCCCACAGCCTTAAGCCTTCACTCAAAGTCTCAAAACTCTAGTGAACAACCTTCAGGGGACAGTTAACATCCCCAGCCTCTTGATCTAAACCAACCAATCCCAAGCCTTGAATTCTATGATGATGATGACATGGGCTTCAGTGAGTATCATGAGTCTCTCTTCTCCACACCTACTCAAGGAGAGATGAGTACTCCTGTTTCTCCCATGTCTAGCCTACATCATCCACCTACTACTGAGGTGGATCTCCCTAAACCTGTTTAGGAGGTCCATATGGAAGAGGCTCTCACTTCAGCAAGTGATTACATCATTCAGACCTCAATCATGGCAACCCAGCCTCTTGACACTTCTCTTGAAGTTGTCATGATGCAGGGAAATCCAGCAGCCAAGAACAAAGTGCTGGTGATAAGGAAGAAGACCTTGGTCCTATTCTCTCACCCCCCATGATTCTTCTAGTGAAGATGAGGGGAGTCTGAAACTAAAGGTGCAAAAACTGACAAAAACATGCACCTATTTAGTCTCAAAGATAAGTCACCTGGAATCTCAGGTCACTCTCTTACAAAGGAGGGTCAATAACCAGCAACTTGAGATCACCGATCTCAAGGGCAAGTTAGCTGAGAGACCACTCAGGAGAACTCAACCAGGTCCACAAGAACCTGTGGATATGATAGAACCAACCCCTAGCTCACTTATGCAAGAAGGTGATGCTACCAAAAAAGGGGAGAAAGTCCAAACAATCACAGAACCTGGGAGTTCATCATAAAGTATGGACTTTAAGGATTCACCACCCTCACTTGCAATGGTCCATACTCAGCAACCTCCTCAAATCTACATGAATATGGACTTACTTGCCCACGTCTACATGAATATGGACTCACTCGTATAAAGTTTGTTTGAGGAGGGTATCCCCAGAGCTATGCCTACCCCATCTCATCACTCTGAGAATCCAATCATGGGATGGAGGTATGACATTGATAGAAGAGCTCTTGTCATCTCTAGATCTCAAGGTCAACAAGAACTTTTCAACTGCTTCTATGAGCGCATCCATCTGATTGATCTTCCACTTGTTAATCCAAGTCAAAATAAACAAGCTGCAAGATTAGCAGACATGATTCAAGAAAGGGTGCTAGAAGAATTCAAGCTGAGGTCAAGACTATATAGACAGAGGCTAGCAGGTGAGATTTTTGGTCAACTAGATATTGAGATGGACCCTAAGATTAGCTTCAAAGGGGAAGCCTTGACTGAAGGCCTAGAAGTTGAACCTATGAACCTTGAGACAGGAACTTCTTTAGCACCCATTACCCTCAGTAGGGCCCCAGCTGGTGAAGGTGCTTCATAACCTCTCTTTGGCCAGAGCTTGACAGCTGAACCAAGCAATAAAGGCCAAAGCTCTTTCCACCTTGAGTCACCAAGTCCTGTGCGTGACAAAGGGAAGAGGAAAATGACCTCTGAGGAGATTGAGGAGGAGGAGAGAGAGAGATAGAGAGGAAGAGGAAGCTAAAGGGAGAGAGTTCAAGAGGGTCTCCAGGCTTCATGGAAGCTTCCATCAAGGCTTTTCCCAGGCCAAATACTTAGAATGATGAGTTGAGGGCAGCCAGACTAAACTACCTGGGGATCAGAAACTACAACATTGATGAACTCTCATCTCTTCCCTTAGATGAACCAAATAAACTGGCTGAAAAGGAATTGTCCAAGGAGAGGAAGGAGGTAGAGGATGTAGCATTGCTCCTTAAAAGCATGCTCCTATCCTCTCCCCAGTTTAGGAAAGTCCTAAGAAAGAGGCTGTGGTAACTGCACAACCTCAGGTAGACAAGGAAGCTGATAGACTGAACACGATTAGCTACCTGAGTGCCACAGGTCTCTATCAGGCATCTACACTTCTTTCATTATCATGTGAGTATGTTGAATTTGAGTATCTGAAGTAGCTAGAGCAACAAGTCACCAAAGAAAGAAAGGCTGCTAAGAGAAAACTAAGGGAAGAAGCTGCAAAGTCAAGAGCCATCATCCAAAAGAGCCAAAAAGAAGTCTGCTAACAGACAAAGGATGATGATCTTCTTAAAGCTGTATGGATTCTCCGGAAGTAGGCGTGGTCCAATGTTTCTATCCACTATGGATGAGCACTTTAGAGTGATCAAGTAGAAGATTAAAAAGGGAGAGCTTGTTGACTTGCATTCTCCACCAAGTCCAGCTCAACCTAAGGTTGTCAAGGTTGAACCCCCTGAGACAAGACAACCTAGACCTAGGGATGAATCTCAGCTAACTTCATCTTTTGATCCACAGCAGGGTCCTCTTCACTCTCCTTCTGAACCTGTGAGAGAAGAGAACCCAACTGAGAGAGACATAGTAGAACATCCTGGTGCTGAAGACCAATCCTCTTAGTTAAAGACTTCAAAGAGGAGGATAAGGATTGCCATGAAGAGTGTTTCCAAGAAGAAGACCAATGCATCCACCTCTGCACCTCATGATGAGTCAGAGCATCCTAAGGTAGTGCAAGAAGAGGCTGCTCAACCAACTCTAATTCAAGTAGAGCCTCTTGCAACTGGAAGACCCATCTTGTCCTGGACTTTTGCTGCTAATCCAGACAGGTGGTATGTCATCAGAGATCAAGGAGGTCAAGATGTCTATTTCTAGCAAGACATGCTTGAACTTCCTTTACATGATCTCCATGACATGAGAAGATATTATGAGAGTCTGAGGGATCCTAACCAGATAAAGAAGAAAGGTATGGTCTTGATCCTAATGAGGACTATCAACATCTAAATAACTTCTCTGTTTTGGTAGCATCAGCCTAAGGGGAGTTTGTAAGGTTATATTAGAATATTAGAAGGCTAATGCAACCAAAAAACCCAATACAACCAAGGAGCTTCCTGCATGCATGCACTGATGTACAAGGTAGAAGTTGCTTTGAAAGTTTTACATTCTCCACAGAAAATATTCTAAGTGTAAAATCTTCCGAAGCCAAAGTCCAAATCTTCCAAAGCCAAAGTCAAAGTCTTCTGAAGCCAAAGATGAAGTCTTCTGAAGCTTCAAAGACAAAGTCTTCCAAAGCCAAATGAAGTGAAGACTGATTTCTTTTGAAGACAGAGAAGACATGCTTTCTCTGATCTACTTTTTCATAAAGCTGACATACTTTCCGCTGCAACTCTGAAGACTCACCAACTAATACAAGTTGGTGAAAAGTCCATGCTTTTGTAAACTGTAGATTATGGTCTTGGGTCTGTAACTTCCTACTTTGTACCTGTTATCCTTTTTATAGTAGAAAAGGATGTGACCTGTGGCATGTCATAGTCACTAGTCAAAAGACAATCTGCCTTTTGACTCTACATTGATCTTGTTGTCTAGATTAGTGTTTCCAGCTAGCTTTTATAGTATAGACGACTGTAGGATGTAGTATAAAGTATCTCAGGTCCTTGTATTTCTTTTTATGCTTTGTAACACTTGTAATAGAACTTGAAAACAATATACAGCATCCTTGAAAACCATACTTCTCTGTTCTTGTTTTTAGTTTTGTTTCATTGTTTACTTGTGTTCTTAGTATTATTTACACAAACCCGGTTCCCCATTTGATCTGTTAAGTGTTCTAAAAATCTCCTCATTGTAAGACTGATTGTATTGACCATCCCTTTAACCGTCCTGCAATGTTCATTATCATATTTCCTAACATGATTCATACCAATCAAACACATTAACAAACCTAACAATGATATATTATAATCCAAGCATAGTTTCTTACCCTTCTTGCATAAACCCAACACAAAATACATTTTCCATTCATAGACCTTAAATTTCCCAAATAATCCAACATAGCATCCAATTAATCAACCAAGGCTTTCTAACACATTGAGAATGTAACGGTCACTACATCATTACTGTTTTGAGCTTGATGGGCATTGATGTTAAAAGCAAGCCCTTGAGCCATAGGAATAGTGTTGACAAGTTGGGCATTGGTTGCAGAAATGGTTTGGATCACCGTATTGGTAGCATGCACGACCTTACGTATTTACAAGAGGATGTAGAATGACAAAGGCATTAACAGGAACCTTAGAAACATTCTTGTACATGTTGAAAGTTTGGCCAAAATGACCACAATTGGTGCATTGACGGCACTATACGTGAGTAGGATGGTGATACTTGCATTGTTGCACTACGAAAAAGGTCCAGTATATGATTTCTTTGTCGAGGCTTGATTAACAAAAATGGTTGGATGAGTTGGTGCGACTTGATTGACAGGAATAGTAGGGGTAACCACAGCAAAGTTTTGAGACTTAACCTTCCTCTTCTTGTTCATAGAAGTTTTATGTCACACCCCAACCTTAACGGCAGAAATGTTGAGATGTGAGGGTTAAGATTGTTCATGCCACACAACACTACTTCAAAGTGTAAATATTATTAAATATTCATTTCATGTCAAACATTGTCATAACATAAGTCTCAAATCAAACAAACATAGCATAAATAAAAATTTAAACATCCAGTTTCAAGGCATGATCTTTATTTTCTCTAGGTCCAATCCTAGATGTTTTCAAATCTTCGAGAGTAATACTAAGCTTAAGCATTTCCTAAAACATGTTAGAAAAGACGGTCAACATATAATGTTGGTGAGTTCCCACAGATTATACATACATATATAGAATCTTTTAAGATGGCAATTCATGTCATAAGTTAAGGAATAATACAAATATAAATGGATAGCATAATGAAACAATCAAACCTTGACAAAATATGGCCACAATGAAATTATACGATTAGCTAAGTGTATTTGGTTCCCATGATGATCAAGAATACATCATCAGGAGCCGGCAATAACCTCGGCTTTAGCACCAAATAGGCTTGTCAGGCCCATAGATCTATGACGTCGCTAGGCTAGCAATAGTTAATGATTGTGTTTACAAGTGTCTATCACATAATATTTACACAAGTCCCAAATAACCATGACAAAATATAAGATGACTTGCACGTGCATTACAAGTATTCAAACGTCTTTACAAGTGTGATTATGATACGAGTAACATGTTTCACCCTAAAACGTGTGAAATAAAGTAAAACGGGGTATGGAAAACTCACTTGGATGATAGTGATGAACAAATATGGAGACTTGAACTAAACGCCGAAGGTTCGTAAAAATTCAACCTAGAGAATGGCGTTTAAAGTTAACCCATAATTATTATAGTTTTAACGGCTACTCGGGAATCTACGGTTTCCTTTGGAATTTGGGGTTTTGGATAATAACGTGATAGTATAACAATTTTATTTGAAAACTTATAAATCGTTTAGCCATTGGTTATACATTATAAAATAGACACAATAAATAATTATTTTAGAATTTAAATAACCAAATAAGAAATTGTGTAATAATTTCATTAATAAGAAATTAAAATTTTATTATTAAAGAATTTATTGAAATACTATTTGATATAGTAAATAATTTGTAGTTTAACATTAATTAAAATGAATTATTAAATACAATAGATGAAACCTTTTAAATATATATATATATATATATATATATATATATATATATATATATAATATTTATTTTGTTATACAATTTAGAACTTGTATATATTTTATAGTAATTTTATAACTTTCAAAATAAAAGGGAAGAATAAATTATAATTTCTAAGAATTTAAAAGAAAATATTTCTAATTAAATCCTAATTTAGTATAAGTTATAAAAATGATTTTTATATGATGTTAATAATATTGTAGAATTCTTCTGGAATTAAAAATAGTTAAAAATCGCGTTAAAAAAAAGTTGCAGGTGCCCGGGTTCGAACCCAGGACCCCTTTGTATGTGTGAAGTAGTTTACCAGTAGGCTAGATAGCCTTGGTCTATCAAGAGCTGATTCTTAATACTTTTAAACAACCCGTACTAGAATCCCCAATTCTCAAGAACCCTAGCTTCGATTTCAATCCAATTGAACCGCAAAACGAGTTCGAAAGTGAAATTAACGTTAGGGCTTTTGTTCCCCACATGAAATCGAGTGTAACCATGTGTTCAATTTACCTGATTCGATGTAAAATCAAGTCATGTAGGCTCGAACTCGTCGGGGCTGTGGTGTCAATTGAAGGTGGTGTGTGTGTGTGTGTTTTGAGCAATTGAAAGTTTAGGAGGGTGAAAGAGGCTAAACCCAGACTTTCCCCTCTATTTAATCGCTCGGATTAGGGTCATTTCATGTTCATCGAGTTCGAGTTATGATCGGGGGTTTCGGTTGGCATTCGAACTGTAACATGCGGTTTCAAGGGAAATTACTTCATCAATGACTTCTAATTGATTAAAAGAACGTGTAAGCTTGTTTAATTGAATTAATATCATGATTCATCACAGAAACAGATTGGTTAATGGTGGGTTCGGTTATTTGGCGTTTAAGGCTAGCCAAACCGCGATTGAAACTCAATTATTAAGCACTATTGAGTTTGAAACGGTTCCACCAATCAATGAACCGGATTGGTGCGTTAAAAAAGGTGTAATTTTTGTGTTTCGGTGGTGACCGGAGATCGGCCGGAGTTGGCCGGAGAGGGAGGGGGGGGGGGGGGCAGAAAAATGGGGGAAAGGGGTTTGGGTTTTTAAAATTTACAGATTTGGTCTCTGCAGTTTAAAACTTATTATTTCATGCTCAAACTATATTTTTAAGTTTTAGAAATTTTGTATTTTTAATAATTAGATATTTTTGTTTATTTGTTTATTTACTTATATATATATATATATATATATATATATATATATATATATATATATATTCTAAGCGTTTAAAATTTCTAACACTTAGTTGATTTATTTAATAACAAGTTACGTTATAATAATTTTAAATACTGTTAGGATCGAGATTATTAAAATTACAAAAGAGCCCTCATATTTGTATTAATGACATAACTAGCACATACAAGAGGTAAGGGAAGTAACCAACAATTAACAAATATACGAGAGGTCACATTTTAAGCTCGTCTTCCTTGGTCGTTTCAATGGAAGGCTTCTCAGTTTCCTTCTTACTTCCTTTCCTTGTCAATGTTCCAGCTTTGACGTTATTGTTGGTTAATTGGGTAGCCAATCGGATAGTGTCTTCTAGGGTTGCAAGATTTCTACCCCAGACGGTATCTTGAATCTACATAGGAAGACCACCAATGTATTTCTCAATGGCCTTATATAGAGGAGAGACTAGATGAGGAACAAGCAGACTCAATTCATGGTATATGTTGGTATAGACTAGGTTTTCTCCACTTTCCTAGGATAAATCCCAGAAATCGGCTTCCAATTTCTTGATTTCATTTCTTGGATAGATTTCCCGAGTCATGAGTTCCTTGAATTCATTTCAAGTCAATGCCATAGCAGCATCGGTTCCATGGGTTCGTTTCTCCCCGTTCCACCAAATGAGTGCTCTTTTTTGAAGAACACTTGTAGCATAACAAACGTTGAGAATATCGAGACACTCACTATTGAGGAAAGTGTTCTCGATACTCTCGAACCACTGTAAAAGACAAGTGGCTCCTTTGGTCCCGTTAAACTTGGTGGGATTGCAAGAACTAAAGTGCTTATAAGTACAAGCTCATGGAGGATTAGGTGTAGCAGTTTTTTCAACGGTGTTAGTGCCTTGATTCAGATGGGTAAGCAGTGTCGGGATGACCGCAGCAATTTCACATGCCATAATGGCAGCATCTTACTGCCGGAGTTTCTAGAACAGGATCGGTGTTGGCAAGAAGACATGCTGAAAGATTATGGAAAACTTTGTCAAATAAATTAATGATAGTTAATTTGTTTTTACTACATGAATCGGAATTCCTTAATGAATGTAGATGTTTACAAAGTATGTGTAGATTTGTTACTTCCTCACGTTATACAAGAAGCTGAATTCCTTAATTAATGTTGATGTTTACATAATGTGCGTAGAGTCGTTACCTCCTCACATTAAGCATGACTTGTTGGGTCTTTTCTTCAATGACTATAACAACAACACTATAAATAACTATAAGATGCTAGTAAATAAATATAATCACACTTTGATTAATTTGATTAATTTGAAAATTAGTTACAAAAATAATATAAAATTTTATGAAATGTTACAACAACAGTATCCAATGTTAAATAATTGTTACTTCTTAGGGCTAAATGGGATAAACTTATCAAAACAACATCATGTTTCTAGAAAAGACTAAAATCTTATTGAAGTATGACCAAATATAATAGGTCAAAAATATTTTTATTGAAAATTATGATTTCTTATGTTCAACAAAAAGTGGTACATTAATGGTTGGTAAACCGTCCATATCTATATACTATTTTTCCTTTTCCGTTAAAAAATAGTATATTCCTTACTAAAACATTATTTTCCAATTGTGTTTTTTAATGGTTAATTGATCACTAACGGCCTACTAGTCTGCCTAATCATCTCCATACGCAATCTAAGATCACGCTCGGAGAAAATTAACCATAGGTGAAAAAAAAAACTTATGGCCCAACCTTGAACTCTTTTCTTTCCTTTTTTTTTTTTGTAATAGTTAGGAGTTGAACTTAAAACCTATTTTTATTTATTGAAATCTTTAGATACTTCAAGTTAACTAGTTAGACTAAATATCATGGTTATTTTCGAATTGTATGACAAATTATTTTTTAAATCTTAATTATCTTTCTCAATTTGTTTGATGGAGCAATGATTAATGTACTATTGTGATTTAAATAAAATAAACATACAGAAAACAATATTATATTGTCTAATTAAGTTCTTATTTTAACGGTAGTTAAGAATAAAAATTCATAATTATAATTATAATAATACCTTGTTCATCCTATCCAATGTATAGCCCGACAAGGCTTGGGGAGCATAAAATAACCAAACTTTAACTTTATAATAGATGATAGAAATACTACTTCTGATTAAAAAATATCTATAAATCTATAAATCTATCTATAAATAATAATAAATAAAGATTTTTAGGTGTCATGTGTCAACATTTTAGAGTCTATAAATTTTTGATTTCCCGCTTAAATATTTTTCAATTATCTATTTCAATTTATTTTCCTAAACTCCTAAATTGATTAAATATAATATAAACTTTTCCAAATTTATTATGATATTAAATTTTAAACGTTAAATGTATGATAACTTTTGATTTATAGTAACTTTTTTCTATAAATACGTTATTTAATATTAAATTTAATTAATTCTTTATACATCATAAGATATAGACATCTTAATTTTTTTATTTTTGAAAATATTATGAATTGATGCTATATAAGTCTTTTAGATTTAGGTTAAAACAATTTCATATGTCACATGTTCACACGCACGAACATATAAAATCTATTATCTACGCTACTTGATACATCAGAATGCTAAGAGATATGTGTCGTAATTCTACAGCCCATCCATAAATTTTTTTCACCTAATCATTTTGGCTCGTTGCTTTAGGAAAATAATTTTTTTTCTTATAATTCAATATCATAAAAATTTATTTTCCATCATTGTTTAGTATTTTGATTAATATCAACCCAATAAAACAAAATACTTCTTGTAATTTTCCAATGAAAGTAGGATTTAGATTGACATTTTGTTTCGCAAAATCTGGTAACATCCTGTTTTGTTAAAGTATATAAAATATTTGAAATGTATATATTTATATTTTTTTTATCATTATTACACGAGTAAGTTGCGAGTCAAGCAACTAACGTTGTCACACCCTCAAAATCTACGTGCAGGGTTTTACCATGAGGCGTGTAAACAAACCAGAATCTAAGTCATTAGTTACTCAGAACGACTCTATATGTCACATCTAGAAATAAACTCAGAGTTTAAAACTTTAAAGGATTGCGAAAGCGTTCAGTAAATAAATCAAACTCAAAGTATTAAAATGTAAAATGCGCAAAAGACACACCCAAACCATTATTTGAAAGCATGCAATAAAAACTAAATGTAAGCAGGTAAAAGTTTCAAAAGCATGCTCGACTCGTGAGTGCTCCTAGATGCACAGGACAATTCTTGATTGCCTCAATCTTCGACAGGTCAACATGAATGCCATTCTCATTAACTACATGCCCTAAGAATTGTACTTCTCTCATCCAGAAGTCACATTTGGAAAACTTGGCATATAGTTGTTCTGTCTTTAGAAGCTCTAGAATAAGTCTTAAATGTTCCTCATGTTCCTTCTTATTCTTAGAATAAATCAGTATGTCATCAATGAAGACGATGACAAACTTGTCTAAGTAGGGTTTTGTAAGGCCCCGTTCCCGGGACGCTTACAATTGGACCGTCATCGCATAAAACATTTAAAAATACATCATTTTGCAGCGGAATTAAAAAAACTTTCATTAATAATTAAGACATGTCATTACATTACATCATTCGTTTACATTTCAAAACACAATAATAAGTCAAAATGTGGATGCCAGCCTCAAAACGCTCCCAGTAGCTTATGCATCCATGCCTGCACCTCCTCAGCATAAACAAATTACCTGCCAACTATTATGCATACAAAAAGTCAGCGACGCTGAGTGAGTTCTAGTTTTATAAATAAAATACTTTACTTCCGTTAAAACATAACCTTTACATTCGTTTGAGATCACACGTCGTACGTACACATTGATAATAATTATTATCTTCCTCATTGTTCATCATCGTTCATTACATTACATATCGTCATCCGAATCCTGTCTCATGCAATACCCCCGACTCGTGCTCGAAAGCTGATACTGTGCCGGGGCCTGTAAACAAACCCCCGACTCGTGACACTGTATTGGGATACGCGACAAGGATCCCATCTCGTATGCAACACCCCCGACTCGTGCTCGAAAGCTGATACTATACTGGGGCCTGTAAACAAACCCCCGACTTATGTCCGATAACTGACACAGTACCGGGGCGACCAACAAGATCTCATCTCTATCACATGCCATCCTGTCTCATGCAATACCCCCGACTCGTGCTCAAAAGATGATACTGTGCCGGGGCCAATAAACAAACCCCCGACTCGTGTCCGAAGACTGATACAGTACCGGGGTACGTGACAAGGATCTCATCATTCGTTACTTCCATACTTATCATTCGTTATCTTCCACTCAAATTACATAATACTTTACGTACATTCATACATCATACCACGTAAAGTCATAACATAAAACATAACGTATTACATAACATAATACATACATTTGGAAAACCGTTAAACATGGAAAGATAACCCATCACACACCTTATAATCATCACATCATCAAGCATAGCACATTAAGCACAAGCCATCACATCACAACAGAACCTATCTCAACCAACTACCTCATAAAATCCTCAGAAAACCCTAAGTCCATAATGAGGAACAGTTGAACATCTCAGGCGCATGAGCATAAAAATTCTAAGGAAAACAGCCTAGGCGTATTACCACTATGTAGGCGCATAATCCCTGCTTAGGCGCATGGGCACTGCTGGGGCGCATGAACTCTTAGGCCCATGGGCAACTCTGGGCGCATGGCACTGTTGGGGCGCATGGGCACTGCTGGGGCACATGGCCAACACTTAGGCGCATGGGCATTCTTCTGGGCGCATGGACAACTGTTTGGGCGCATGACTACTATACTATCTGGGCGCATGAACACTTAGGCGCATGAGGTCACTTGGGCGCATGACCACTATCTGGGCGCATGAACACTTAGGCGCAAGAGGTCACTTGGGCGCATGGGGACAGTTAGGAGCATGGAAATAATCTGGGTGCATGACCACTATCTGGGCGCATGGGTCATTCTGAAAATGTAGACTACACCATAACCAGCTCTTAAACAACACCCTAACATAGATCTAACACACCACAAGCACTTAAACATGCCAAACCTTAAATCTAACCCAAAACAACCTCTAAACATACGACCACAGAACAACAGTCGAACATCAAAGCTGAAACACACGGTTACATAAAAAAGTTTTGCTTGGTATGCATAACATCCCCAACACTTGAAAAATCAGTAAAAAGAGGGGTTCTAGAGCTCACCTGAAGCAACCTTCGAGCAACGCACCTCCACCTGCAAATTCAGCTCCTAAAACCCACGAAATCAAGCACTTAGCACCATAAATCTCGGCCTAAAAGCTGAAAATTCGGTTGAAACCGAAAATTAACCCAAGAAAACTCACCTTCAAGAAGATTTCAGCTTCTACTCTCTCTAAAACCATGAACTTTTCTTCTTTCTTCCTTTTCAGCCAAGAAGATGGGTATGGCAATGTAGTGGGCGGCTATACGCACTCTTTTAAACACTATTATTTTAAAGTTTGCATCTTGCAAAACTTTAGTCCTTCAACTTATGTTATTCCTTATTTCTTTCTTTATACTTTTATGTTCTCTTCTTTTTAATAAAATTCGGGGTGTTACAAGTCCACCCCCCTTATATAGGTTTCGTCCCCGAAACCTGTCGCTTCTCGAATAGTTGCAGGTAATGTTGTCTCATCTCTTCCTTGATCTTACACGTAGGCTTCGACCCCTTCCTGAGCTCCACTATACTCGCACACGTGAAACCACCCTTCTCCTTAGCCCTTCTCTCCCTTCTACCAGTAATGGCCACCGATTGCTCCACGTAGTTGAGTCGTTCGTCCATCTCGGTATTCCCTAGTGGCATGATCATATCCTCCTCGGTTAAGCACTTTCTTAGATGAGATACATGGAATGTCAAATGAATTCCACTTAACTTATCGGGTAGCTCCCGTTGATAGGCCACTTCTCCTACCTGAGCAATGATTCGAAATGACCCTATATACCTCGGTATTAGCTTTCCTTGCTTTTTGAATCAGATGATCCCCTCTCCAAGATGAGGCCTTCATCCACCTTCTTGCAACACTCGGTGTTTGGCTCATAGGCTACTAGCCAATTCATTCGAAGGTGTACGCCTATCCACCTAAGTTAGTCCTGAACCGTCTAGCGGAAAACACGCGCTCTCTTAATTCTATCGCGTAATCCCTTAGGGCATCAGGTAACTTAATAGACTTACCAATAGCAATTTCTACATCGAAGGGCTCATCGACCTTCGTACTCCTAACGTGAAACTTATCACAGAAGGTAGCAAGAATGAAACTACTACTAGCACCATAATCACAGCACATATGCACAAATTTAATTTACTAGAAGCGTACCTGACGTCATGTCAGAGTCCGCTCTAGCCTCATCCCGGTCATAGCGAATGCTCTAACCTTCATCCTCTGCCATCCTTCCTTGCACCAGAGCTCTCTGCCCTTGACTTCTTGCAGTCTCTGCTCATATGCCCAGTCTCACCATATCTGTAACATCTAGCCATGTGACAATCCCTCGCCCTATGGCCCTCTTTCCCACACTAGAAGCAGATGTTCGATCCCCACTTGCACTCCCCCTCATGGCCTCTACCACACTTCTTGCATACTTCCTCTCTCCATGTTACCATTTTCCGATCATCGACCCTCATCGTCTTACCTCCGGCCATAAATCCACCATCATTATCCCGCCTTCCATTCCCATTCTTAACATAGCCCCGCTCCTTCTCTAAATCCACTATCGCCACTGCCTCTCGCTCGTCGTACAGCCTCCCCACTAGATCGACCACTGACCTAAACGTACTTGGCCGAGCGGTGATCAGATGTCTGCGGATATCTGTCAGCAGACCTTGAATGTACCTCTTGATCTTTCGTGACACAGGCGTCACCTGATCTGGGACCAGTCTTGCCATCTCGTTGAACTTCATGGCGTACTGTTGGTGCGTCATCGTTCCAGCCTCCAACTACAGGAACTCTCTCTCAACTTTGTCAAGCTCCCTATGAGGGCACAACTCCTCAATTACCAACCTCTTCAGTTCATTCCACCTCATCCTCCCGATTGCCTTGGTACCCTCGGGTTGGACAATGTTGTCCCACCAGCACAAGGCCAAGTCCACAAATGAGCGGGTAGCGAACTTCACCTTCTGATCCTCTCGGCACTAGCTGATATCGAGTACCGCCTCCATCTCCCTCACCCAACGGTGAGCAGCCGCAACACTCTTGTTCCCATCGAATGTAGGGGGCCTGTACCTTTGGAATGCCTCGTAGCTGCATCCCTTCATAGTTTCCTGCACAGCTTTCTCCTTCTGCTCATCGTCACTGGAGACAACCATATCAGTCTCTGGTTGCTCTCTTTCCCTTAAACCTCCTCCCTCGCCTCCTTGTCTAGCGGTCTTCCTCTTCACATCCTCCTTCTTCTCATCCTCCTTCACAGCTCTAATGACTTTGGTCACTACATGCGGCAGAATCGTCTGTATGACCTAATGAACCTCCTCAACCACCGCCTCCTTCATTGAGGCTCTCAGATTAGCACTCTCATCCTCACCGTCCTGATGACGAAGCTCTGGCTCTTCAGGAGCCGTCTCAGTAGTCTTACCCCTGCTCCTCGTGCACGTCCACCCCGACCTCCACCACGCAAAGCCTCAAAAGACCTACCACCAGCCATCTCTAAACACTACAAGATTCAAACACCAACATGGTCAATCAAGGTAATGGTTCGGATTATGTCAAGTATAGTAAGTCCCTAATTACAATGGCCAGTTGTGATTAGTCACTTACTTTACTCTTCATCCCCCAAGCATTTCCTATCTTGACTACATCAGTATCTAAATCTACAAAAAGCACACAAGCCATATAACATGCGCACATATTACCGGTTAACATTAACTCACATAAAACGCTTACATAAAACCTTTACCTGCAGGCACGTAGCTACTAGGACTGGCATCCCTTTCCTTTGGTCCCATTCTCAGTTTAAGTTTAGGTTCTTTTGAAAATGTTTACCTAATTCTCTCAAAGTTTGGCTCTGATACCATCTTGTAAGGCCCCGTTCCCGGGACGCTTACAATTGGACCGTCATCGCATAAAACATTTAAAAATACATCATTTTGCAGCGGAATTAAAAAAAACTTTCATTAATAATTAAGACATGTCATTACATTACATCATTCGTTTACATTTCAAAACACAATAATAAGTCAAAATGTGGATGCCAGCCTCAAAACGCTCCCAGTAGCTTATGCATCCATGCCTGCACCTCCTCAGCATAAACAAATTACCTGCCAACTATTATGCATACAAAAAGTCAGCGACGCTGAGTGAGTTCTAGTTTTATAAATAAAATACTTTACTTCCGTTAAAACATAACCTTTACATTCGTTTGAGATCACACGTCGTACGTACACATTGATAATAATTATTATCTTCCTCATTGTTCATCATCGTTCATTACATTACATATCGTCATCCGAATCCTGTCTCATGCAATACCCCCGACTCATGCTCGAAAGCTGATACTATGCTGGGGCCTGTAAACAAACCCCCGACTCGTGTCTGAAGACTAACACAGTACCGGGATACGCGAAAAGGATCCCATCTCGTATGCAACACCCCCGACTCGTGCTTGAAAGCTGATACTGTACCGGGGCCTGTAAACAAACCCCTGACTCAGGTTCGAAGACTGACACAGTACCGGGGCAAGCAACAAGATCTCATCTCTATCACATGCCATCCTGTCTCATGCAATACCCCCGACTCGTGCTCGAAGCTGATACTGTGTCGGGGCCTATAAACAAACCCCCGACTCGTGTCCGAAGACTGACACAGTGTCGTGGTACGCGACAAGGATCTCATCATCTGTTACTTCCATACTTATCATTCGTTATCTTTCACTTTTGTTACATAATACTTTACGTACATTCATACATCATACCACGTAAAGTCATAACATAAAACATAACGTATTACATAACATAATACATACATTTTGAAAACCGTTAACATAGAAAGATAACCCATCACACACCTCATAATCATCACATCATCATGTATAGAACATCAAGCACAAGCCATTATATCACAACAGAACCTATCTCAACCAACTACTTCATAAAATCCTCGGAAAACCCTAAGTCCATAATGAGGAATAGTTGAACATCTCAGGAAGATGAGCATAAAAATTCTAAGGAAAACAGCCAAGGCGCATTACCACTATACAGGCGCATGAGCCCTGCTTAGGCGAATGGGCACTGCTGGGGCGCATGAATACTTAGGCGCATGGGCAACTCTGGGCACATGGGCACTGATGGGGCGCATGGGCACTGCTTAGGCGCATGGGCATTCTTCTGGGCGCATGGACAACTGTTTGGGTGCATGACTACTATCAGGGCGCATGAACACTTAGGCGCATGAGGTCACTTGGGCGCATGGGGACAGTTAGGCGCATGGAAATAATCTGGGCGCATGACCACTATCTAGGCTCATGAACACTTAGGCGCATGAGGTCACTTGGGCGCATAGGGACAGTTAGGCGCATGGAAATAATCTGGGCGCATGACCACTATCTGGGCGCATGGGTCATTCTGAAATTGCAGACTACACCATAACCAGCTCTTAAACAACATCCTAAGACACATCTAACACACCATAAGCACTTAAACATGCCAAACCTTAAATCTATCCTAAAACAACCTCTAAACATACGACCACAGAACAACAGTCGAACATCAAAGCTGAAACACACGGTTACATAAAAAAAGTTTTGGTTGGTATGCATAACAGCCCCAACACTTGAAAAATCAGTAAAAAAAGGGTTCAAGAGCTCACCTGAAGCAACCTTCAAGCAACACACCTCCACCTACAAATTCAGCTCCTAAAACCCATGAAATCAAGCACTTAGCACCACAAATCTAGGCCTAGAAGCTGAAAATTCGGTTGAAAACGAACATTAACCTAAGAAAACTCACCTTCAAGAAGATTTCAGCTTCTTCTCTCTCTAAAACCATGAACTTTTCTTCTTTCTTCCTTTTTCAGCCGAGAAGATGGGTATGGCAATGTAGTGGGCGGCCATACCCACTCTTTTAAACACTATTATTTTAAAGTTTGCATCTTGCACAACTTTAGTCCTTCAACTTGTGTTATTCCTCATTTTATTCTTTATAGTTTTATTTTCTCTTCTTTTTAATAAAATTCGGGGTGTTACAGGTTTACAGACACGGTTCATGAGGTCCATAAAGGCTGTAGGAGCATTTGTCAATCCAAATGGCATGACTGCGAACTCAAAATGCCCATATCGAGTTCTGTAAGCTGTCTTGGATATGTCTTCTTCTCGAACCCTAAGCTGATGATATCCAGATCTCAAATCAATCTTTGAGTAGTAGCTCGATCCCTAAAGTTGATCGAATAAGTCATCGATACGCGGAAGAGGGTAACGATTCTTTATGGTAACCTTGTTTAGTTCCCAGTAATCAATTCACATACGAAAAGTTTCGTCGTTCTTCTTTACGAATAAAATAGGCACTCCTCATGGTAAAGGATTGGGGTGTATAAATCCTTTATCTAACAGTTCCTGCAACTGCTTTGACAATTCCTACAATTCGTTCGGTGCCAAGCGATATGGTGCCCGGGCGATAGGGGCAGCTCCTAGCGTCAGCTCGATCTGGAATTCTACTTGCCTGTGTGGAGGAAGGCCAGGCAAGTCCTCTGGAAACACTTCAGGAAAGTCCTTAATGACAGGAATGTCATCAATTCGTTTCTCCTATGGGGTCTTTTTAGTAACTATGGCCAAAATCGCCGAATGTCCCTTACGTAGGCATTTATGGGCTTTCATGTAGGAAATAATGCTGACCACGACACTACCCTTATCACCTTCTATCGTGAGTATCTCTCCACTAGCAAGAGGAAGTCTAATGAGTTTCTCTCGATAGACGATTTTGGCTTGATTCCTAGACAACCAATCCATACCGACAACAACATCGAAACTACCAAGTATGATAGATAGAAGGTCAATATCAAAATCATACCCAGACAGACCTATCTTACAACAGCGGTATATGTGAGAAGCTTCTATAATCTTACCATCGGCTATTTCTACAGTATTGTTTGTGTCTAAAGCTGTAGATGTAATATCTAGTAACTTACTAAACTTATGAGAAATAAAACACCTATCAGCGCCAGAATCAAATAACATAGAAGCAAAACATCCATTGACAGGAAATTTACCAGTTACCATAGAAGGATCATTTCGAGCCTCACCTGATCCGATGACGAATGCTCCATCCTTAGAACCACCATTACCATTGCCATTGCCACCATTCTCCTTCCTATTGTCAGTACCATTACCACCATTGTTGTTCTTTTTTAGCTTTGGGCAATTTATCTTCAAATTCCCGGTTTGACCACACTTAAAGCAACCCTTCTGTTCATCCTGCTATGGTGGCAGCTTGGCTGTTATATTCACACGATAATTTTTTGTAGCGTGGCCAAATTTACCACATCTCTCACAGTTATTCTTGTTACATGGTCCATTGTGGTGATAGTTACATTTGTTGCATTTAGGCAGTATCCCGCTATAACCATCGTCGTGCTGAGATGACAAGGAAGACTGGTTGAATGTGCAGCAGATGTCGAACCTCTTGGGTTGTTGAGACTGTTGCTGAGCCAAACCTTGCTTATCACTGGACCAGATTGCTTTCATCAGTAATAACTGAAGTAGAGGCGCGCGGGGGTAGCTTTCCTTACGCGACAACCTGGTCAGTTAGTTTGTGGGCCAATTTGATCGCTTCTTTTATTGTTTTTGGTCTAGAAGCAGTGACCATACTCTGAATTTCTAGAGCTAATCCATGAGGTCTCTTTCGATCCTTAAGGATTGAGGGTTGACCATATAAGGGCACATGGTAGCGAGCTCATGAGAGCTGGTGGTATAAGTCTCGATCTCAGAACCCGACATCTTGAGATTCCAGAACTCCATCTCCAATTTATGCACCTCTTCACGAGAGTAGTATTCCTCCTTCATCAACTTTTTAAAATCATCCAAGTAGTCTGGTTGGTGATTTCTACACCCAACATTTGCACTTAGGTGTTCCACTAGGATAGGGCAGCCCCATCTAACGTGTACGTAGAATACTTCACCCGATTTGTAACCGGGCAATTGCACATCTCAAACATGGATTCCGGCTTCTCAAACCAATGTATGAGTCCTACAGCACCTTTAACCCTTGTAAACTGGTTGGGTTTGCAGTCCATGAAGGACTTGAAAGTACAAACCCCTTGACCAGCAACAGATTTTAGATCAGACTTCAGGATTTTCAACAAGTGTTATAAATTAGTTGGATTGACGAAACGTTAACGTCAAGAATGAAATTGGTATTACTTACCGATTGGAGCGGGCTGTGGGTTTGGGTTGTGGTTGGCCAATGCATTAGCCACATGCTGATTTATAAGTGCGGCCAATTCAGTTGGTGTCATGTTAATGGTACCGCGACCACGACCACATCCATGTCCACGTCCAGACATTCTTGACAATCACAACATACGAAAACAAGTACATATACAACATATCAACTCCATTTATGTATAAGCAATTAAAGAATTTAGCACAATCACAACTTAATATTCAAATAATAATTTCTGATAAAATAAATTGTAAGTACGTCTACAATAAATTAAACCAAATATCAAAATCCAAAGATATAAGTCAGATGGGAAACAACCCATCCCATCTAGGTGCAGAATAAATGAAAGTATAATAAATAACAAAATGAATGAAATGTAAATCCGTGCGAATCGACAGATCCGGTGCTATTCTCAGGATCGTCCTCAGGCTGCTCCTCGGGTTCTTACTCCGGATCTTCTTCAAGTGCCTCTTTAGGTTCTTTGTAAAGTAATATCAGAAGATTATAAGGTTGATGCAACCAAAGAAGCCAAAACAACCAAAGGTCTTCATGCATGCATGCACTGGACGTACAAAGGTAGAAGTGCTTCAGAAGTTTTACACACTACATCAAAAAATACTCTAAGTGTAAAATCTTCTGAAGCCAAACTCCAAATCTTCCGAATCCAAAGATGAAGTCTTCCAAAGCTTCAGAGACAAAGTCTTCGGAAGCACTTTTGTTGTGAAGACTGATTTCTTCCAAAGACAGAGAAAGACATGCTTTCTCTGATCTACTTTACATAAAACTGACACATTTTCCGCTGCAACTCTGAAGACTCACCAACTTGTATGAGTTGGTGAAAAGTCCATGCTTTTGTAAACTATAGATTAAGGTCTTGGTCTGTAACTTCCTACTTTTATACCTATAAACCTTTTTGTAATAGAAAAGGATATGAGCTATGGCATGTCATAGTCACTAGTCAAAAGACAATCTGCCTTTTGACTTTAGATTGATCTTGTTGTCTAGATTAGTCAATTCCAACTGTCCTTCTAAGTATTGACAGTTGTAGGATGTAGTATAAAGAGTCTTAGGTTCTTGTAATTTAGATAAGCTTTGTAACACTTGTAATAGAACTTGAGAGCAATATACAACACTCCTTGAAAACCATATTTCTATGTTATTATTGCTTGTTCTGTCTCATTTACTTGTGTTCTTAGTATCGCTCACTTAAACCCGGTTCCCTATTTGAACTGTTAAGTGTACCAAGTCTCTCCTCATTGTGAAACTGATTGTGTTAGGAACCCTTACCCGGTCCTGCAATTGGTATCAGAGCATTTCAGTCTCTTGATTGTAAGATCTCACCATCTTTAATCCTCTCAGTTTCACAGTTCACTTAACATCTTAAATGGCAGCTATCACAAAGGCTGATATGGAAACCGGTATAATGACAAAGTCCCCACTGATCACTCCTGAAGACTTTGATACTTGGTGTCAAATAATGGAAGGCTTTATCAAGTCTCAAGACTCCAGGATGTGGGTGTCTATTATCGATGGACCTCATGTACCATCCACCTCTTCAGCTGCTGCTGGTGGTGGTATGATACCAAAGGAAGTGGCTGACTATTCTGATGAAGACTGGAAGAAGATTAGTATTAATCAGAAAGCCATGACTACCCTCCAAACTGCTCTTCCAAACTCTATCTACAGAGGCTTCAAGAAGTGCAAGACTGCCAAGCAACTCTAGGATGCACTGAAGCTGATGTATAAGGGGTCTGATGATGCAAAAGAAAACAAGAAAGACCTCTTGAAGCAGCAATTTGAGAACTTCACCTTCAATACAGGTGAAACCATGACTCAACAATACTTTAGGTATGTTGAGATTGTGGCTACTCTGGCAGATGTTGTAGTAACTCTTAAGAACAGGGACGTTGTGAGGAAGTTCATGTCCTCTCTTCCCAGATAATGGACACACTAATGTGTGGTCATCAATAGGACTGAGAACCTCAAAACCCTTACTCTTACAGAGTTGTATGGTATCCTGAGTGGCTACCAGATGGAGATGAACATGCAAAATCCATCTGGTAACTCCAACAACCAACAAAGTTCAGCCCTTCATGTGGTTGAAAGGAATTGCAGAGAACCACAGCACCATCTCATCTGCTACCCGGACAAATCATAAAAGGGTCCTTTCATCACTTTTTCGGAGACACCAAGGGAAGGCTACATTCCTGGAAGCCCATTCCAAGAGACAAGCTCTGCATAAGCTTTTGAATCTTCTGATGAAAGTTTAGGCAACTTTCTTTTCACCCTTTAAGATCTAGACTGTATTCATCCAGATGATCTGGAGTATATGGAAATAGTCTAGCAGATGGCTCTTCTCACTCATAGGGCCAGCAAATTCTACAAGAGGACTAGAAGGAAATTTCCTAGCAATGCAGCCAGTGGAAAGTTTGGACTTGATAAAAGCAAAGTGAAGTGTTACAACTGTAACCAAATGGGACACTTTGCCAGAGAGTGCAAGGCACCAAGGTCAAATGGTGGGCAAGCACAAACCAAGCCAAACTACACTAAAGGAGCTCACCAGAATGAGAAGCCAAGACAGCAAGCCGCAGTTGCTGTTGAAGAAGGAGGCTTTGACTGGAGCTTTCAGGTGGAAGATGCATCTCCAAACCAGGCATTGATGGCAGATTATGATGAAGCCAAGGTATTGGAACATCTCTGTACACCTGAATGTATTGCTAAAGTTAATAGATACAGGTCCTATAACTTAGAGATGAGATCTGATCTTGAGTCCTTAAATATCTTAAAAGCTGATTTTAAAAGAGCTGAAAATGATTATAAACTTAAGATAGAAGATCTAGAGAAAACAATTTCAATTCTTAAGCATGAGCACACTAACTACAGGACTCAAATCAAAGATCTCATCTCAAAGTTAACTGAATGCCAGGCTGAGCTTGTGATCAGCAAAGCCAGGGCAGAAAAATGTGTTCTTGAAGAAGAGACCTTCAAGAACATAATATCCTCATCCCTACATGCAAAAGTTTGTTATCAGAATAATCAGGGACTGGGATCTACTGAGATAGATCCTTCACACACTCTATTATCTGTAAGATCTCCAAGGTGTGGAACTTGTGAAGATGAGCTTCCCCTCATAGACCCCATTATTGAAGAGGATGAATAGGAGATAATAAAGTATGACTCTGAGAAGAGTGAAGAAGATCATCCTAAGAAGGGTCATTATTCTCTTGAGGAGAGGAAAGAGTCTGGAATGACCAAGTCAAAGAGAAAGAACTTGATCAAAAGAACTAAGAGAAGATCAAAGAAGGCTCACGAAATCAAGGCCACTTTTAACTCCAAGTAGAAACAAGTGTTAATCTCTGTAGGGTTTGAAGTGGTAAAGGCTAAAGACTCAACTATGAACTCTAGTACCAGGAGTTCTATTTTAGTTCCAAACCATTCCAGCAAGAAGAAGAAGACTGACCAGCTGTGTACCACTACTACACAGCCTGAACCTTCCAGCTCCAAGAGCAAGCCTCTCCCTAAGAAGTTTGTTGCATCATCTGTGAAGATGAAGATGGAAAAGGAAAGTGATTAAACTCAGTCTTGCTCTCAAAAGAAGACTCCTAAAGGGAAGCAAATGGAATGCATCATGTGTGCTTGTACTTCTCATCTGGCTAAGGATTGCATCTACAATCCCAAAAGCACTATCCACATGGTCAAAGAGAAAGCTTCTGGGAAGAAGAAGGAAAAGCAAGCTTCGGAAGGAAAATCTGTTTCCTTCGAAAGCTCCAAAGTGAAGAAGAAGACAAGTGAGAACTTGCCTTCAGAAGAAATTTTGGTCTCGAAAGAAAGGAATGCTTTTGAAGTACTAAAGCATGTTGCAGTGAAAGCAAGATCTTCCAAAGGTGCAGTATCCAAAACTTCAGAAGTTACTGAAACTTCCAAGGTGTTGAAGGTCAAGTCCAATCTTCCAAAGATGGTGTGGAAGATGAAGAAAGACCTGGTGATTGAGAGTTCTTCATCAACAGAAACTAATGATCCTCAAAGCTTGAATATAGGATTTGTTACTATTATATTATCTTCAGATCACTTTGAAAAGCCCAAGACCAATGACTCTTGGGTTTCCAAGTCTAACTAACCACTTATTTTTATACAGGAACAGCTAAAGACCAAGGAAAATGTGTGGATCATTGATAGTGGCTGTTCTAGGCACATGACTGGCAATGGTTCTTTGCTTCACAATTTTGAGAAAATTGATGGAGGACCAGTTGCTTTTGGGGGAGATGCGGGTGGTTACATCACTGGAAGGGGTATGGTCACAAATGGTAAGCTCACCATTGAGAAGGTAAATTTTGTTAAAGAGCTTGGATACAATCTACTGAGTGTATCCCAATTTTGTGATCAGATACACAACATGCTCTTTACTGAGCATGAGTGCATTGTTCTCAATCTCGGGGTGGTTATTCCTCAAGAGCATATCCTACTCAGAGCCTCCAGGAAAGGGAACATGTATAAGGTGGACTTGCAGAGAACATCTCCCTCAGGAGAGGTTTCTTGCTTTCTATCTAAATCAAATAGTGATGAGTCTTTCCTATGGCATAAAAGAATGTGCCATGTAAACTTTAAAAACATGAATAAATTAATTAAGAATGATTTGGTAACTGGAATGCCAAAGAAAGAGTTTACAAGCGATGATCATTGTGTTGCATGCCTGAAAGGGAAGCAACACAAAGTGTCTCACAAGCCAAAGGAAATGAACTTTATCACTACTCCCCTACACTTATTACACATGGATCTCTTTGGCCCCACCAGTGTAATGAGTTTAGGAAGGACCTCATATTGTTTAGTGATCATAGATGATTTAACAAGATTCACTTGGGTCTTTTTTCTTAGAACTAAGGATGAGATTCCTGAGATCTTGAAGAACTTCATTTTGAAATTTAAGAATCAATCTGATC
This sequence comes from Flaveria sonorensis, assembly GCA_025506505.1. Lineage (NCBI taxonomy): Eukaryota > Viridiplantae > Streptophyta > Magnoliopsida > Asterales > Asteraceae > Flaveria > Flaveria sonorensis. The sequence goes on from CM046436.1 coordinate 21,186,958, forward strand.
ATAAGGTCAAGACCATAAGATGTGATCAAGGAACAGAATTTAAGAACTGAATCCTTGATACATTTTGTGATGAAAAGGTAATATAAGACAATATAGTGCTCCCAGGACTCCTCAGCAAAATGGTGTTGTTGAGAGGAGAAACAGGACGCTTATTGAAGCTGCAAGAACCATGTTGTCTGACTCTAAACTGCCCATCACCTTCTGGGCAGAGGCTGTTAACACAACCTTTTATGTGTGGAACAGCGTTTTAGTGGTTAAGACTCATGGTAAGACTCCTTATGAGCTGTGGCATAGAAGGAGACCATTTATTGGTTTCCTCAGGTCATTTGGATGTCTTTGCACCATCTTGAATACCAAAGATCAAGTAGCCAAATTTGATGAGAAGTCAGATGATGGACACTTTATTGGATATTTTCCCAAGCTAAGGCTTATAGAGTATACAATCTCAAAACTAGAGTAGTTGAGGAGTCAGCCAATGTGACCTTCAATGAGCACACTCCTAGTGTGAAAGGTTCTGGTCCAGATTGGCTATTTGATCTTGACTTAGTTACCAACTATTTTAACAAGTCTTGTGAGAATGTTTTAGGATCTACAGATAACACATCAATAGGAGATCCCGACCCAAGATTTGAGCTGAGAAGACCAAGAAAAATTACTACTTCAGCTCCTTTGGTGACTAACCCTGCAAATAAAGATCCTATCAGCACAAACATGACAAATTCAGCTGATACATCTGAGATGCCTTCAAATTCCAGCTCAGAGGTTCAAAACTCTGGAGAAGGAGCTTCAAATGTAGGAGGAAATGGAGGTGGTGATAGTGATCAAGAATTTCTTGATGCTGATAACCACTCTATAGAAGACAACATAAATGATGTCACACACTCATTGGATCAACTCTCACTTGATAAGTGTGCTGATGTGGTGGGTGACACTCCATTTCCAGATCTGAATTTTTCTAATCTAGATCTTTCAAATCAACTTGATGTGATCCCTCAACTTAGGATCCACAAGTCACACCCCACCACAAACATCATTGGAAATGTTGATACAGGGGTGAGAACAAATGGACAAACCCATGACCAAAATGTTTGTCTATATTCTTGCTTCTTGTCCCAAGTAGAGCCAAAAAAAGTTGATGAGGCTTTGAAAGATGGAGGTTGGGTTGAAGCAATGCAAGAGGAGTTGCTTAAATTCAAAAGACAAAAGGTTTGGAACCTATGTCCTCTTCCTCATGGGAAGACTATCATAGAAACCAAGTGGGTTTTTAGGAACAAGAAGGATGATAGAGGACTTGTCATCAAGAACAAGGCAAGACTAGTTGTTCAAGGGTACACACAAGAAGAGGGAATTGATTACACAGATGTTTTTGCTCCTGTGGCAAGACTTGAAGCTGTAAGATTATTCCTGGCATTTGCTGCATCCAAGGATTTCAAGGTCTACCAACTTGATGTCAAGTGTGCTTTTCTGTATGGGGTGATTGATGAAGAGGTGTATGTCAAACAACCACCTGGCTTTGCAGACCCATATCATCCTGATTATGTCTGCAAGCTTGATAAGGCTTTTTATGGGCTGCACCAAGCTCCAAGGAAGTGGTATGAAACACTATCTCAATATCTCTGTCATCATGGTTACAAGAGGGGTACTATAGATGGAAATCTCTTCATCAAAGGAACAGGGAATGACTTAATGCTGGTTCAAGTATATATGGATGACATTATCTTTGGGTCAACTAGTCCGAAGCTCTTCAAAGACTTTGAGAGGCTGATGAAGAAAAGATTTGAAATGAGTGCCATGGGGGAACTAAATTTCTTTCTAGGAATTCAAGTGAAGCAGGTTGACAATGGCATCTTCATAAGTCAGTCAAAGTATGTACAAGACATACTTACAAGATTCAACATGACTGAATTTAAGGTTGCTAAGACACCCATATCTAGAAACCACTCCCTAGGACCTGATCTTGAAGGGGAGTGTGTGGATGAACATCTTTACAGGGCTATGATTGGGCCTCTTATGTACCTAACAGCTAGCAGGCCTGATATCATGTTTGCCATATGCATCTATGCAAGATATCAAGCCAACCCCAAGATGTCACACCTGGTTTCTGTCAAGAGGATTGTTAGATATCTCAAAGGTGCTCCCAAGCTTGGTCTTTGGTATCCAAAGAGTTCTGACTTCAATCTGTATGCTTATATAGATAGTGACTATGGTGGTTGCAACATGACTGCAAAGTCTACATCTGGGGGATGTTAATTCCTTGATGGAAGGATTGTCTCATGGCAATGCAAGAAACAATCATGTGTCTCTGCATCAACTGCTGAGGCTGAATACATTGCTGTGCTCAAGTGCTTTGGATTTAGAATCAGATGTTGGACTATGGATTCAACTTCAAAGAGACTCCCATCCACATAGACAACAACAGTGCTATCTCCATTACAGAGAATCCTATGTAGCACTCAAGGACCAAACACATCAACATCATTTATCATTTGATTAGAGATAATTTTGAGAAGGGATTAATCAAACTAGTCAAAGTTAACACAAATGAACAATATGTTGATCTGTTCACTAAAGCTTTTGATGAACTGAGATTAAAATATCTTGTATCAGCTATTGGGATGATTAACTTTAAGTAGATTTTCTTAAAAACTTAAATCAACTTTATTTCTAAAACATGTGTGTCCTAAGTTGTCTATTTTATCACCTTCATAAACCTAGTTTATTTTGGAAGAAATTTTTTTATGATATTCCTTAGATTTTTGAAAATTTTTCAAACATATTTTCCTTCGAAGATTTCAAGTTGACTTCGGAAGAAATTTATGTCTTCAAATCAAATAACTACTTATAAGAAATTTATCTTCGGAAGAAATTATGAGAATATCTTCCGAAGCTTAAATATGCTTCTAAGTACTTGCATGTGTTTGAAGGACAAATATCTTCCGAAAGCAATTAAGTCTCGAAAGATTTATTCTCTTTAGAATAAAACTCCCAAGTCTTAATATCTTCCGAAATCAAATATGTGTCGGAAGAAAAAAATTTCTAAGTATTTTTCTTCCGAAGCCAAATTTTCACAACTCTTAAGAATATCTTCCGAAGCCAAATTGCCTTCAGAAGTTTTTCTTAAAAACTTTCAAAGCTAAATTACCTTCGGAAGATTTTAAACTTCCAAAATAACTACCTTTTTGGGCATTTTTTCAGAGGTGGGACCTACTTTTGGATTTCAAAGTTTATCCTTTGCATTAACTTTGTTTCAAATCCATTTCATATATATTCTTAAATGGTTCCCCCTCTTCTCACTCTCCTCTTCATATATATTGTTCTTAACCTAATTTCACCTACAAACCGCCTTCGTTCTTATCCTTCTTCACCGAAAAGCTACTTCAAATGGCCAACCTTGACCGCAGAAATCAACACGATTTTCCATGCATCTTCACAAGCAACATAATCAAGTTGCTCTATTAGACTCTGAGAAAGATCCAGGTTTCTCAGAGGTTTGTCGTTACCTTTATTTGACCAACTACTTCACCTCCCTCACCATTGATCCTCCTCTCTATGAGGATCATTTGTTGGAGTTCTGGCGAACCTGCGAAGAGGTCACCATGGATGGGGAGAAGGCACTGTCTGCCATAGTGCAGGGGATGACAATCTTCATCACTCAGGCCATCAAAAACACACATCTTCAGCTGGATGATGTAGAAGATGACTTGTCCTTCCCCAAAGCTATAGTCAACCACTCCTTTGCGCAGATGGCTTGGAGGGTGACTTCTCTGTCAAAACCTTCAGGAAGGGGAAGGTCTCATCCTAATAGAAGTACCTCCTTCATGTTGTCATACACAGCTTGTCAAAGAAGCATGGAGGATGGTATCAGATTCCAGAAGACCTCTCCTTTATAGTCCATGGAATGGTTCAGGGGGTCAAGTTCAGTTATTCTCAATTTGTATATACCAATTTGCTTGCTAACTTGGACTCCCTAGAGTATTACATGTTCCCTAGAAATGTCCAGCACATTCTTAACTATGAACTGGGCACACAGTTGAGGGGAACAGGTAATATTCTTAAATTAGGACAAATGAAGCCCGACATCTTCAAAATTATGAGGAAGCCAACAGTTGGCATCTCTGCGGTAGAAACAGCCCTTACCCCAAAAATGTTTGAGCTCATTACTCAAGGTGATGACCTAGCAGCACCAGCTAGTGTTGAACCCACACCTTCTATCTCTAACCACACATACAGCCCACAATAACCATCACCTACCAGAGAAAAACCAAACGAACCCCAGCACATGCTATTCAGCTTGTGCAGGCTCCCATATCACCAACCTTATAGGAGGAAGTGGACACTCGAGCTCCCACTTCCCCTGAGGAGCAAACCACTCCCATCTCTCATATGATCAGTGCTGAGGTTCCTCATGCTCAGCTTGATAAGCTCACACCCTAAACAGCCTTAAGCCTTCACTCAGAGTCTCCACAATCTAGTGAACAACCTTTCGGGTAAAGTTACCATCCCTAGCTGCTGGATCTAAACCAACCAATTCCCAGCCTTGACTTCTATGATGATGAAGACATGACATTCAGCGAGTACCATGAGTCTCTCTTCTCCACACTTAATTAAGGAGAGATGAGTACTCCTGTCTCACCCAGGTCTATCCCACATCATTCACCTATCATTGAGGTGGATCTCCCTGAACCTGTTCAGGAGATCCATATGGAAGAGGCTCTCACTTTAGCAGGTGATTACATCTTTAAGACCTCAACCATGGCAACCAGGCCTTTTGACACTTCTCTTGAAGCTGTCATAAGGCAGGGGAAATCCAGCAGCCAAGAACAATATGCTGATGATGAGGAGGAGGATTTTGATCCAATTCTCTCATCCCCCGTGATTCTTCTTATGAAGATGAGGGGAGTCTGAAACTAAAGGTGCAAAAACTGACTCAAATATGAACCTATTTAGTCTCAAAGATAAGTCTCCTGGAATCTCAGGTGACTGTCTTAGAAAGAATGGTCAATGACCAGCAACTTGAGATCACCGATCTCAAGGGCCAGCTAGCTGAGAGACCATCAAGACAACTCAACCAGGTCCACAAGAACCTGTGAATATGACAGACTCAACCCCCAGCTCACTTATGCAAGAAGGTGATGCTACCAAAAAGGGGAAGAAAGTCCAAACAGTCACAGAACCTGGGAGTTCCTCTCAGAGTATGGACATAAAGGATTCACCACCCTCTCTTGCAATAGTCCATACTCAGCAACCTCCTCAAGTCTACATGGATGTAGACTCTCTCATTCAAAGTCTATTTGAGGAGGGTATACCCAGAGCCATGTCTACCCTATCTCCCCACTTTGAGAACCCAATCATAGGATGGAGGTATGTCACAGAAAGAAGAGCTCTCATCATCTGTAGAACTCAGGGTCAATAAGAAACTTTCAACTTTTCAAACCTGAGTTTCTATGAGTGCATAAATCTGGTTGATCTTCCACTTGTCAACCCAAGCCAAAACAGACAAGCTGGAAGACTAGCAGACTGGATATAAGAAAGGGTGCTAGAAGAGTTCAAGATGAGATCAAAATTATATAGACAGAGGATAGCAGGTGAGATCTTTGGTCAACTAGATGTTGAGGTGGACCCCAAGATTAGCTTCAAAGGGAAAACCTTGACTGAAGGCCCAGAGGTTGAGCCTGTGAACCTTGAGATAGGATCTCCTTCTGCACCCAGTACCCTCAGTGAAGCACCAGCTGGTGATGGTGCTCCATAACCTCTCTCTAGCTAGAGCTTGACTACTGAACCAAGCAATAAAAGCCAAAGCTCTCTCCACCCTGAGTCACCAAGGCCTGTTCATGACAAAGGGAAGAGTAAAATGACCTCTGAGGAGTTAGAGGAGGAGAAGAGAGAAAGGAAGAGGAAGCTAAGGGGAGAGAGTTTAGGAGGGTCCTCAGGCTTCATACAAGCTGCTATCCAAGCTTCCCCCAGGCCAAACACTTAAGATGATGAGTTGAGGGCAGCTAGGCTAAACTACCTAGGGACCAGGAACTATAATGTTGATAAACTCATATCTTTCCCCTTAAAAGAGTTGAATGAGCTGGCTGACACTAAGCTGTCAAAGGATAGGAGGAAGGCAGAGGATGCAGCATTGCTCCTCGAGATTAAAGAAGAAAGGAGACTGAAAAGGCTTTACAAACATGCTCCTATCCTCTGCCCAGTTCAAGAAAGTCCTGAGATAGAGACTGTGGCAGATGCACAACCTCATGTAGATAGGGAAGCTAAAAGAATGAATATGATCAACTACCTGAGTACCACAGGACTCTATCAGGTAGCTGCACTTCTTCCCTTATCCTTTAAGTACATAGAGTTTGAATATCTCAAACAGCTGGAGGAACAAGCCACAAAAGAAAGAAAAGCTGCTAAGAGAAAGTTAAGGGAAGAAGCTGCAAGATCAAGGATCATCATCCATAAAAGCCAAAAGAAGTCTGAAGATAGACAAAGGATGATGAGCTTCTTAAAGCTGTACGGATTCTCCAGAAGGAGGCTTGGTCCTATGTCTTTATCCACCATGGTTGAGCATATAAGAGTGATCAAGCAGAAGATTAAAAGGGGAGAGCTTGTAAATTTGCATTCTCTACCACGTCTAGCTCAACCTAAAGTTGAGGTGAAGGTTGAACCCCCTGAGACAACACAACCTGATCCTAGAGCTGCATCTCAGCCAACTTCATCTTCTGATCCGCAGCATGGTTCTCCTCTCTCTCCATCTGAACCTATAAGAGAAGAGATCCCAACTGAGAGGGACACAACAGAACAATCTGGTGCTCAAGACCAGTCATCTCAGTTGAAAACTTCAAAGAGGAGGAAAAGGATGGCCAGAAAAAGTGTTTCAAAGAAGAAGAAAACCAAGGCATCCACCTCCACACCTCAAGATGAGTCAGAGCATCCTGAGGAAGTGCATGAAGAGGGTGCTTAACCAACTCTTATTCAAGTAGAGCCTCTTGCCATTGGAAGACCCATCTTGTCCTAGAGTTTTGTTACCAATCCGGACAGATGGTATGTCATCAAAGATCAAGGAGGTCAAGATGTCAACTTCTGGCAAGACATGCTTTATCTTCCTCTACATGATCTCTATACATGAGAAGATACTATAAAAGTCTGAAGGATCCAGACTAGATGATGAAGAGAGGCTTGGTCTTGATCCTAGTGAGGACTATCAACATCTGAAGTAATTCTCTATTTTGGTAGCAACAGGCTATAGGGAGTTTGTAAGGTAATATCAAAAGATTATAAGGCTGATGCAACCAAAGAAGCCAAAACAACCAAAGGTCTTCCTGCATGCATGCACTGGACGTACAAAGGTAGAAGTGCTTTGGAAGTTTTACACAATATATCAGAAAATACTCTAAGTGTAAAATCTTCTGAAACCAAAGTCCAAATCTTTTGAATCCAAAGATGAATTCTTCCGAAGCTTCAGAGACAAAGTCTTCGGAAGCACTTTGGCTGTGAAGACTGATTTCTTTTGAAGACAGAGAAAGACTTGCTTTCTCTGATCTACTTTAGATAAAGCTGACACACTTTCCGCTGCAACACTGAAGAGTCACCAACTTGTATGAGTTGGTGAAAAGTTCATGCTTTTGTAAACTGTAGATTAAGGTCTTTGTCTATAACTTCCTACTTTTGTATCTGTAAACCTTTTTGTAATAGAAAAGGATGTGAGCTATGGCATGTCATAGTCACTAGTCAAAAGGCAATCTGCCTTTTGACTTTAGATTGATCTTGTTGTCTAGATTAGGCAATTCCAACTTTCCTTCTAAGTATTGACGTTTGTAGGATGTAGTATAAAGAGTCTCAGGTTCTTGTAATTTAGATATGCTTTGTAACACTTGTAATAGAACTTGAGAGCAATATACAACACTCCTTGAAAACCATATTTCTATGTTATTATTGCTTGTTCTGTCTCACTTACTTGTGTTCTTAGTATCACTCACTTAAACCCGGTTCCTTATTTGAACTGTTAAGTGTTCCAAGTCTCTCCTTATTCTGAAACTGATTGTGTTAGGCACCCTTACCCGGTCCTGCATTCTTCTTCCGGGTCTTCTTCTTCAAGTTCCGGCATTGCATTCAGTGCGTTGATTTGGCCCTCCATGATATCGATTCGTTGATGATTTTGCTACGATGTAATCCTTATCACTAGCTACGCATTCAGTTAGAGTCATAACATGGCCCACATGCATGTTGTGACGATCGATAACGGTGTTGAGTCGCTTCTTTAGTTCCTCGATCTATTCCCTGGATTCCCTTAATCCCTTATTCAATTCCACATTGTCATCCATTAGTTTTACGATGTAAGGATAGTATTCCAACTTATGGATCGGCGAGAAACGAGGTAAGGTGAAAGGCTGGTCATAATCAAACTCACCAGCATCATCAGGGCCCATAGGCCACTCATCCGGATCCGAGGATGAAGGCGGGGAATCAGGGCGAACAAGCCTTTTTCCCAAAGAAGAAGAGGGTGCAGAAGAAGAAGATGCCATTCCTGCAATCAACCGCTCGCAAGAATGAGCGAAAGCAAGCAATCCAGCAAAGCAAAGCAAACAAGGCCAGCAAATGAAACTAAATATGTCTATATGCATGTAACTAAAGCATCAGGCTATAGTCTAAATGCAATGCAAATGAGATGCAAATTTATTTTATTTCGCTATAACCATTGACTCTATTACCAATCTGTCACACCTTCAATTTCCACAAATGGGGTTTTACCGTTAGGTGCGTGACATACCAGGATCTCAGCCGATAGTTACACCAATCGACACAATAATTACAAATCATAGTTGTTTAATATTATTAGAAATTCCCAATAACATAATTATTAACGAATTCATGAAAACATTTGCGGAAGCATAATCATTCATATTTTAAATAGTGCAAAACACATGTAACTCAAATAAATGTGATTTACAGAAACGTTGATTAATCATTTTAACCAATTAGTGATGTATGCAATAATGAGATGCTCCTAGCTGTGCACACCTTAAGAACCTGAAAGAAACATGCTTAGTGTCAACACAGGGTTGGTGAATTCACAGGTTTTGATAAAAAGTAACATAATCGAAAGCAGATCCAATAAACAAAGTAATATCAGTAGATAGCTAGTCTACATAACAAGTTACATAGTGTATGAAGTTCGCAACTGAAGCTGACATTTATAAGTATGCCTCGGCTGTATTTACCAGACCACAACAACAGAAATTAGGTCAATTAAACACCCGTTTAATATGCAATCGTGCTAGTGCGACTAGCCCCAGTGGGGTTTGTCAAACCCAGTAGATCTACTCAGAATTACCTCGCTAAAGTACATAAATTAACGATTCGAAAGTGAGGACTTTAAATGGTACAACACTAGTAATCATACGATAATTATAGTAATACTTGTCAAATGAATGAACGTTTAAAAATGAACATGTTTCTTTTCCCCATAAAGAATATATATGTAAAGTGGGGCCGTAAACTCACCTTGAATGCATAGCAAATCAATAAATGGAAGCACAAATGATTAGGTTTCTGAATAAACTGGATGCACATTTAATGTTTAATTAATATTAATTATAAATTTTAGAACAGTACGGTTTCACGCCCTCCACTATACTCAACACCCGACAATACTGAAAGTACAACCCATGCATTCCTAAAATCATCATCATAAATTAAAATGTGCCCTAATCCCATGTCTCTATAGACATACGTACTTACACACATAGGATTATATAATTATGATATTCTAAATTAACCGGTCTACAATAATGCACTAATGAGGCAACATACATACCACGTATTCATAAGAGCTCAATCCACACACATAACTAATATACATAACAAGCAAAACTTCAAACACATTCGACATCCAACCAAGCGTTTTAAGCAATATTCACATGGTGCCCGCTATCCGTACGCGACCCCACTAGGCCATCTAAGTATATACTAGGTAATACTTTTATATACCCATATACGTTATACATGATGCACCGCCACTGCCTACACCAACCCAACACATGCATAGTATATGTAACTCTTCGTACAACACACAAATGCATAACTAAAACCCACACATACATACAAACATGCAACCCCAAGCGAGCAACCCTCCCCCCGTAACCAAAACCCAATTTCTTAAAACATGCACACACACCAAGATAACCACACATTACAACCACAAAAAAACACCCCACAACGTATTCGGTCGAACCCAAGGCTCAACACCCACACCCTCGGCCGATCGCGAACACATTGCCCCCACATAACCCACACGAAAAGGGTACAACACAACAATAGCACATCGACATACCACACCCACCGAACCCCCACTCTCGCCGGACCAACCCGCAACAACACCAACATAAGAAATACACGCAGAGGAGTTTGAAACCGTGACACACGAACATGAGTAAGCAGGTAAAAGATCATACCAATTCTAGAGCAGTTAATTCAATTGACAACCAAAGCTGCCAAAGGCGATATCGGTGGTTCTCGATTACGGTGGTTTTCTGGATCGACGGGGTTACAAGTCACGATAATGGAGTCCGCCGATTGGTTCACAGTGACACGCGGAAAGAACCGCCATAGATGGTTGCTCAACCGATGGAAGTGGTGGTTTGCGGATGGGCGACGACAACGGTTCTGGAATGTAGGGTTCCGCACGTGGTACACAGGGAGAAGGATTATATAATAATAGTAAGTTTAAGAAATGACAACTAGACACCCTATAGTTAGGTTAATTTACTTTAATAAAATGGTACTTAAGCCCCTCTAGTTATAACTTTAATATAATTATTTCAATTATAACCCACTTAGATTATATCTCAAAATCAAATAATTAACGGAATTGCGTAATAGGTAACGATAGTTGGGCTAACAGTATTAACCTGAAAGTACGGGGTGTCATATAACTCAAATCCCTCGCTTTAATTGTAGTGTTTCTCGCTGAGTTGGCGAGGAGAGGGTCAAGTCCTTTGCTAACTTGGCGAGTAGAGGGTCAAATCCCTCGCCTCGTTTGTCGTGTCCCTCGCTAAGCACGCTTGTATTAATATAAAATATAAATTACACGTGGGTGAGAAAAATGCCACGTGGACGAGAAAAATTTGCCACGTGGGCACAGTTTCATGAGTTTTCCTCGCCTTCGGCGAGAGTCAAAGTCAATTGCTTAGTTTCGTATTTTAAAAGTGAATGGTTAATTTGGCAACTGAATTTAGTAAAATGATTATATTCGTAAATTTCCCTTAAGATAATCATATGATTAAAAGATGATATCAAATCACTAATTTTTTGTCTAATCTCTCATTATTTTACTAAGATAAAGAACAAATGAAAGAGAGGAAAAATACATAAAATGTCTATTATGCCCTTCACCTTATATGTACTTTTTATTAAAACATGACATTTGTCATCATTTCATTGGTTGAAATGGTTTATTGGTTTACATAATTTTAATTGGTTTACAATAAAACTTATCTCAATACACACACTAGGTTAATGACCCGTATGTTACACGGGTTAGCAAATACTTAAAATAACACATGGGTGAATAAATTCATGTCAATTTAGTAATATATATAATATGATATATGATGTTGAAGATATAAATTAAAATAAAAAGGTTATCATAATATAATAGTATAAAAATTATGCCGTTCCACAACATAAACAAATAAAGGTAGAATGGTTAAATAGAAAAATGAATAAAAAATATCAACTAATAAACAAATTTGATAAATTTTACAAAATTAAGTATGTAACAGTGATACGTAACTAAGACAATAAATAGTTAAAATTAAAACTAATTGTTCATAAAGATGTAAATACTTCTTTGTGTAATGGAATTAAATGTTATATCAATGGAAGGTTGTTAAAATAAAAAAATTACTTAAAATATGAATAATGTCATGAATTTTAAAATTAATTCAAAAGAAAATGGTATTTGAAAGAAAATATGACAGAAACTTTTATTTTAATAAAAGCAAAAAAACAATTAATGGTAATATTACAATTAACTTAATCATTATTTGTTAACATAATTAGCAATTTCTTATAAATTTTAAAACGATGTCAAATAAATAAAAAGTAATAAGTTATCATAAATATAATATTCATTTTAATTGATAAGAGTTAATAGTTTTCAAATTCATTGTGTGACACCCTATATATATCTCACATCGGCCGTGGACAAAAGAGATTTCTGGTTCATAAGGAATGTCTGGTCTCTAATATCACCAACACGTTTTGGGCGTATTAGCTGTTGATGAGAGGAGAACTCCACAGTTAAGTATGCTCGGGTGGCAATAATCCAGGCATGGGTGACCTCCCTAGGAAGTTTTCACCCGGGTAACCAAAAGCAAATCCATGAGCTCCTCGTGGGCGAAGCGGACATATTGGTGATATGAGGGGCCAGGTGTTACAAAATGGTATTAGTGCCACTCCTGTACCATTCGGGATGGTGAGACAAATTTCACCAGGGATGGTGAGTTCTCGGGCTTATCAAGGATGATGAGTTCAAAGGGGGGTGATTGTGATACCCTATATATATCCCACATCGGCCGTGGACATGAGAGATTCATGGTTCATAAGGATGTCTGATCTCTAATATCACCAATGTGTTTGGGTGTATTGGCTGTGGATGAGAGGAGAACTCCACAGTTAAGCATGCTCAGGTGGTAACAATCCAGGGATGGGTGACCTCCCTAGGAAGTTTTCATAAAAACAAATCCATGAGCTTCTCATGGGCAAAGCGAATAATATTGGTGATATGAGGGGATAGGCGTTACACATTGTAACTTAAAATTTGAATGATTTAACGACATGTGACAATGCTACATGGTGCTTAGGTGGAAGGGCTAGCAAAAGGACATGTGTACCCATAGTTTGTCTTTTATTAGTTTAGGTGTGTTTGTGTATGTGATAAAACTTTTCATTTAAAAAATCTAACATTACGTCATCCAAAAAAATTATAAAAAATATATATTGACACTAATAAAGAACGTCTGAACACATGGCATAATTATAGGCCTCCTATATCTAATTTTCTCACTTCTCTCTCCTATTAAATAATAACATTAACTTACTAATCATGTTATTTTATTTTTTTAAATTAAAGATATTTTTTAATAAATTAAGAAAAAGATCTTTCTATAAATGTAATTTCTAAATTTATAATTTTATAAAATAAGAAACTTTTTTAAAACATCAAACTTTTTGAAAATACAAAATATTCTAAAACTAGTGTTCTAAAAAAATATTTTTTATGAAACAAAAATAATTAAAATACAAGGCTATAATAAGGAAAATTTTAAAAATAACATTTTTATAAAAATGGTTTGTTTTGAACAAAATGTTTTGCTAAACATCCTTTAAAAATAAAATTTTAAAAAATAATATCATCGTGTTATTACTTAAAATTTTGTTCATACGTAATTTTAATCGTATTTTATATCAAAATATTATGTTATAATTAATAATTTTTCATTATTAACTATTTAATATTTTATTTATTCAAGCCGTGTAATACTCGTGATACTAACCTAGTCTAATATTATTTAATAAAAAAATGGTTTGATTGGTTGTTAATGGGAGTGAAAAAATTAGGCTTAATTGAGTTGTGAAGGTGGAAGAGAGAAAAATTAGTTTTTTAATAAATAGTTGATTGCGTTGGTTTGTGAATGGGAGTAGTTTTACACTCTTATCCACTCAAAGATAATTGATGATTTTGCTATTATTTTAATAATGCAAGGTACAAATTATTTCTCCATAAATACGATACAAGATAAATGTAAGGCCCCGAAAGTCGAAGCGAGCAATTTAATAATAATAGGCTTAATTAAGGCCTATTCAATATAAATAAGAGGAAAAATAGAGTATGGGCCAAATTAACCTTATGGGTTTAAGGGCCCATAAGCACCATTAAACAACCCTAATTAGCCATCTTTCTCCTCATTTGCAACCCAAACCTAGCATTTTTAGAGAGAGAAAGTGAAGGAGTCAAAGGTTGGAAGCTTTGTTGGTTGGAGGATTGAAGATCTGGTGGTTTGTGCTTTAAAACAACAAGGAAAGAGCAAGAAATCTATGTAAGAATCATCATCCTAAAACCTCTTCAGATCAGATCTGGATTCTAGGGTTTTGGGTTTTAAAAAGTTTCAAAAAATCACATAAAAGTCACATTTTTACGTATGAAATCATGTAAAAATCTTAGATATAGTTTCATGGATGAAAAACTAAGGGTTTAGACATAAAAAGTTGAGATTTTAGGTTAAAAAAGAGCTGGTTCGTCATTTTTATACGTCCAGTGAAACTGTCAGTTCTTCCTGCGAAATTGAGAGTTCATCCTGCGAAACTAAGGCAATCTCCTTCTTGCAAAACTATAGTTTCGCATGTAGTTTCGCAAGTACATAGGTAGGTTGGTAGATTTAGCGAATCTAGAAAATTCCAATTAAAGTTGGGTGATTTTGGCAGCGAAATTGCCATGCGAAACTGGCAGCGAAACTATGTGCGAAACTGCTGCCGAAACTGTGTAGAAAATGACATTTTCGTGTGTTAACTTATATCCAGACCGTGTGCCATGATCATAGCTTAAGTTACTTAGATGTGAAGTTACTTACTGACCGGCTGAGTTTTAGATCCCCCTTATTTACACGTATTTAATGTTTTGGGGTGATATGAATACTAAATATACCATTTTGCTAGATCATATGAGGCTGGTGCAACCAAAACAACACTTAAAAGAATTTGATATACAATTGAAGTTGTCTTCCGAAGACAAAGCTGCTCTTCTGAAGACAAGTCAAAGATCTTTCGAAGCTCAAGGTTGAAGAACTTCCGAAGTGAGAACTCAGTCTTCCGAGACTAAGTAGTTCTCCTTCCGAAGTATACAGCTTAGAAGATCCTAAAGACAAAGTCTTCCAAAAAATAAAGTCCTTAAGACTTGCAGAAGACTTGAAAGAAGTTGATTCTTCCGAAGTATAAATGGTCGGAAGAGCTTATTCTTCCAAAGCCATTTAGCTTCGGAAGAACCAACTATGAACCAGTAGACATAAGTATGGTCTGTCTGACATCCGCTGCAACCTATGATATACTGCATGGCACTTTCCCACGCCTATGTAGTTGACCATACTTTTATCTACTGTTCACCCATTATCAGTTAGTACAGTTGCCATTTTTAGTTGGTGACCAAAAGATAAGTCATGGACCTGTTATGACTACCTAATCTAGAATAATATTTATCTTAGATACTTACTTCTAGCAATGTAGTATTTGTCTAGTTGTAGATTCCAGCTGGTTATCCAAGTATAACCGGCTGTAGATAGTAGTATATATAGTTTCTCATTATAACTTGGTAACTATGCTTGTATGAGTCTTGTAATACTGAGTTGAGAAGTAATATATACAAGTATCTTGAAAACTATTCTTGTGTTCATTTTATTTTCATTAACTTATTATATTACTTATGAACTTAGTTAGAGATTCTGCTTCATCAAACCAAGTGAGATTAAGTGAGCTTTTGAGATAAACTTGTGTTGTGAAACCAACATCGATCTTGCAATTGGTATTAGAGCTTTTTAGGCTCTTGATTATGTGATTTAACCATCCTAAATCACCCTTGTTTCCTCAAACTTACTCACTTCACTCAAATGGCTCTTAATCAGAAATTTTCTGAGTGTGAGATGGGAACCATGACCTAGGCTCCTATCATCACCCCTAATGATTTTGGAACTTGGTGAAAACATATTAAAGGCTTATCAAGTATCAAGATAGCTGCATCTGGAGATCAGTCACTCATGGTCCTTACCAAGCAAAGGTGGAATCCCAGCTGGTAATGGTGCCATGATTGAGAAAGTTGTTGAAGACTACTCTGATGAAGACTTCAAGAAGATGGACATTGACTGCAAAGCCATGACTGTGTTGCTCACAGCTATACCAAACTCCATAATGGTAGGCTTTAAGCAATGCGAGACTGCCAAAGAACTATTTGATGCTTTGAAGCTGATGTACTCTGGTTCTACTGAATCCAAGGAGACCAAGAAAGATATGCTAAAGCAACAGTTTGAGAACTTCACATGCATTGTTAGCGAGACCTTGAGCCAACAATACTTCAGGTACATAGACTTGATCACCTCTCTTCAATCTATGGCAGTGGTTCTTGAGAAGAGAGACATAGTGAGAAAATTCATGAGTGCACTTTCTCATGAGTGGACTTTCTACTGTGTCTCAATCAATAGAACTGAGAATCTCAACACTCTCACTATGACTAAAACTATATAGAATCCTTAATGGATACCGTATGGAGATGGAAACTCAGAAAAGACATCAGATGAACAAAACCTCAAAGCTTCCTGTTAGTAATGCTTTACATGTTGCTGAAGATTCAAGAACTCCCCAGCCCCAATTATACCTAAACTACCCCCATCAGCCATCATCCTCTTCTAGGCCATACATCATATTCCTTGAGACACCCAGGTCTTAACAGGCTCAACAAAATCCTTTCCAGGATAGTTGTGCTTTTGTTTCAGGGAGTGAGCAATCTGGAGATTTTCAATTCTGCTTTGATGATCTAGAGTGTTTTAGCCCAGATGATGTGGACTATATGGACATTGTCCAGCAGATGGCTCTTCTGACCTACAGAGTGAAGAAGTTCTTTAAATGAACTGGAAGGCAATTCCCTTAGAACCCAACCAATAGCAAATTTGGTTTTGACAAGTCAAAGGCCAAGTACTACAACTACAACCAGCTTAGTCACTTTGCAAGGGAATGCAAGGCTCCTAGATCTATTCCTGGAGCAGCTCAAGCCTCCTAACATCCTGCTACCCTAAAAGCTACAGCCAAACCTATTGACAACAGACTGCATCTGTTGCTCAAGAAGTTGATTAGAGCTTCATGGTGCAAGATGTCACTCCTGATCAAGCTTTCATGGCAGGAACTGAAGACAGTAAGGTATATGAACATCTTTATACTCCAGCCTATATTGCTAAGGTTAAGTTGTATCAGGACTACAACATGGAGATTAAATCTGATATTGAGTCCTTAAACATAATAAAAATCTAATTTTAAGAGAGCAGAATCTAACTACAAACTCAAAATTAAAAAGTTAGAGAAAATTGAGTCCTCTTTAAAACATGAACATTCCAATTATAGGGCTTAAATATAAGATTTAATATCCAACTTGACTGAGGCTCAAGCCCAGCCAGTAATAGCTGAGGCTAAAGCAAAGAAGTATGTTATTCAAGAACATAACTTCAACACCATCATTGCATCATCCTCCCACTCAAAGGTGTGTTATCAAAACAAGAATGGGTTGGGAACCAATGAAATTGCTCCACCACACTCTTATGTGTCTGTTAGACAGCCAAGATGTGGTACTAATGAGCAAGAGGTTCCAACTGCTGACTCATAACCCAATGAGCAGAAGAATGATGTAACAATGGTGAACACCACAAGGAAGGATAAGGTAGAAAACCTCATCCCTACAGCTGTTGATCAACCCCTAACCACCAAAGCCTAAAAGAATAAAATCAGGGCAGCAAGAAAAATTGCCAAGAAGGTGGTTGAGACTAAGTTGAAGATAGACTCAAGGCAAAAGGGTGTCTTCATCTCAGCTAGATTCCAAGTGGTTGGAAGTTCTGATTCAGGAAAAGAGTGTAGTACCAGCACTCCTATCTAGCTGAAGGATCAGAAATTGAAGGGGAAGGCTGTTAAAGAAGAAAAGAAGTGCAAGAAACAACAGCCCTCATGCCCCATTAATAATAACATTGAGTGCATAATCTGTGGTCTGCATAACCATATGGCTAAAGATTGTTACTACAATCCAGCAAGCACATATTATGTAACCAATGTTAAGAAAGAAGGAGGCAAGGATGGTTTCACATTTGGACCTTACCATATGGTCCAAGTGTTAAGGAAAGGAAAGCTTGTTTCTGAAGCCAAGTTACTTTTGGAAGAAAATCATTCTTCCAAAAGGAAAATAGCTTTGGAAGACAAGCTAAAAAAAATAAAGAAACAAAAAGAATCCTTGAAATCTTTTGAGAAGAAGACTGCTTTGAAAGAAAAGGTGGTGACAACTTCTTTCGAGAAGAAAGAATCCTCGGAAGCAAGTCATCTTGCTCAAGCCTCATCAGGCTCATCTACACTGATCAACCAGAGGATGGAATGGAAGATCAAAAAGATGCTGCAACCCACGCCTCTTCTTCACAAACCATAATTGAACCCCCATGCATACATTTTGGTTCAATTATATCATCTACATTGGAAGAGCCCAAGACCAACAAGGCTTGGGTTTCCAATAGTAACTAATCTTTTCACCTTATGTGCAGGGACATCCACATGACAAGAATGGAAATATATGGATTGTGGATAGTGGATGCTCCAGGCACATGATAGGGAACAGATCTATCCTACAATAATTTGAACATTTTGATGGAGTCCTGTTTAGTTTGGAGGTGAAGCCGAAGGATACATTTCTGGTAGAGGTAGTGTATCCAATGGTAAGTTAAAAGTTGACAAAGTAAATGTTGTCAACAGCTTGAACACAATCTCCAAAGTGTTTCTTAATTCTGTGATCAAAAGCACCAAATGCTTTTCACAGAGCATGAGTGCATTATCCTCAAACCCGGAATGACAATTCCTCATGAATTGGTGCTTCTTAGATCTCCCAGGAAAAGGGATATGTACAAGCTGGATATGAACAATGCTTCCTTACTGGGTGAAGTATCATGCTTTCTTTCCAAAGCTAATGGTGGTGAGTCAACTCTTTGGCATAAAAGAATGTGCCATGTTAATTTTAAAACCATGAATAAATTGGTTAAAAATAATTTGGTACATGGTGTGCCTAAAAAGGAGTTTTTCTGTAAAGATAATTGTATTGCTTGTCTGAAAGGGAAGCAACACAAGGTCACTCATAAATCCCAAGAGGTTAACTCCATCACCACCCCATTACACTTATTACACATGGATCTTTTTGGTCCCACAAGTATAATGAGCATTGGAAGGAAATCATATTGCCTTGTGATTTTTGATGATTTTACAATATTTACATGGGTTTTCTTTTTAAGAACTAAAGATGAAACTGCTGAAACTTTAAAATCTTTTATTCTTAAAATTGAAAATCAGAAGGATCACAAAGTAAAAATCATTAGAAGTGATCAAGGGACTGAGTTTAAGAATCAAGTTCTTGACTCATTATATAACTCAAAGGGGATTGCCAGACAATAAAATGCTCTTAGAACTCCTCAATAAAATGGCGTTGCTGAGAGGAGGAACAGGACTCCTATTAAGGTTGTAAGAACCATGTTAGTTGATTCAAAGTTGCCTTTAAATTTCTGGGCAGAGGCAGTCAGCATTACATGTTATATGCAGAATAGGGTTCTCATTGTTAAGCCCCATGGAAAGACCCCCTATGAGCTATGGAACAAGAGGCCATCGTTCATTGGCTTTCTTAGGTCCTTTGGCAGCAGGTGCACCATACTTAACACAAAAGACAATTTAGCAAAATTTGCTAAAAAGTCGGATGATGCTATCTTTGTTGGATATTCCTCAACCTCTATTGCTAATAGAGTGTATAATATTAAAAATCAACAATTTGAGGAATCATCCAACATATTGTCAATGAGCACACTCCTTGTGTTAAGGGAAATGGTCTTGATCATATCTTCAATTTAGAATTGTTTCTAAACTATTCTAAACCATCTTGTGAGAATGTTTCAGCTAGAACAGGAACTCAGAGTGACACTTATAAAGATCAACTATTTAAGTTACCCAGACCTATTCCTAGTTCTCCAAGAAGAATTAAAGATCAAGCTCCTTCAACTAGAATTCCTAAAAGCATGAATACCTCAAGAAACAAGGAAGCGTCAACAAGTTGTCAACCAACTGAGCCTAATAACTCAACAGCAAAATACCATTGATGGTGTCACACATTCATTCAATCAGACCTCATTGAATGAGTGTGAGACATTAGCTGGTCATGGTGTTCAAAATCCTAAGCAAACTTCTTAAACCTGGATCTATCTATGCAACTAGATGTGATTCCTAGGCTCAGGATACACACTACTCATCTAGTTGAGAACATCATACGGATGTCTTAGAAGGTCTGAGAACAAGAAGTTAGACCCATAATTGGAATGTCTACATGTTCTCATGTTTTCTCTCTCAAATGGAACCCAAGAAGGTGGAAGAAGCACTAAAGGACAGCAATTGGTTTGAAGCAATGCAAGAGGAATTGCTTTAGTTCAAGAGGCAAAAGGTATGGAACTTGTGTCCATTGCCACCTGGCCAAGTCCCCATTAGCACTAAGTGGGTGTTCAGAAACAAAAGAGATGATAGAGGTTTGATCATCAAGAACAAAGTAAGACTTGTTGTTCAAGGATACACAAAGGAGGAAGGCATAGATTACATTGATGTCTTTGCACCTGTTGCAAGACTTGAGGCTATGTGAATCTTCCTTGCTTTTGCAGCATCCAAGAACTTCATAGTCTATTAACTTGATGTCAAATGTGCATTTTTGTATGGGGATATTGATAGAGAAGTCTATGTGTGCCAGCCACCTGGATTTTAAGACCTACAACATCCTAACTATGTGTGCAAACTGGATAAAGCTCTTTATGGGTTGCATCAGGCACCTAGAGACACTGTCTAAGTTTCTTCTGAAGAATGGCTACACCAGAGGCACCATAGACAAGATATTGTTCATAAAGAAGTTTGTGAAGGACATGTTGCTTGTTCAAGTCTATGTCGATAACATCATATTTGGATCCTCAAATGACCAAATATGTAAAGACTTTGAAGGCATCATGAGAAAGACGTTTGAAATGAGTTCCATGGGAAAGATGGATTTTTTCCTTGGAACTCAAGTGAAGCAGATAGAAGAAGGGTTCTTCATCAGTCAATCTAAGTATGTCAAGGACATCTTAGAGAGATTTGAGATGAAAGATTGTAAGCCAACCAAGACACCTATACTCTGAAATCATAATCTTTGTCTTGATTCCGAGGGGGAGGATACTCATCAACATCAGTACAGGGCAATTATTGGGTCTCTGATGTATCTCACCGCAAGTAGACCTGATATCATGTTTGCAACTTGCATCTGTGCAAGATATCAGGCTGCTCCAAAGGTGTCTCACCTATTTGCTGCCAAGAGAGTCCTTAGATACCTCAAAGGAGCTCCTAAACTGGGCCTCTGGTATCCCAAGAATAATGATTTTAACCTTTATGGTTACACAGATAGTGATTATGGTGGCTGCAACATCAAAAAGAAATCTACGTCAGTAGGATGTCAATTTCTTGGTGGAAGGATCATCTCCAGGCAATGAAAGAAGCAATCATGTGTATCCACAACTAATGCTAAAGCTAAGTGCATTGCTGCTGCAAGCTGCTATGCTCAACTGCTTTGGATTCAAAATTAGATGCTGGATTATGGTTTCAACTTGATGGAGACACCTATCCACATAGACAACAAGAATGCCATATCCATCACAAAAAATCTAGTCAAGCATTCCAAGACAAAGCATATTGACATCAGGTATCATTTCATTCAAGATATTCATGAGAAAAATCTAATCAAACTAGTCAAAGTCAATTCAAATGAACAATATGCTAATTTGTTCACCAAAGATTTTGATGAACAAAGATTCAAGTATTTAATTACAGCTATTGGGATGATTAACATTGACTAGTCTTTCTCTCTTAAAAAACCTCTTTAAATATGTCTTGTCTATGTTGTCTATATACAATCTAAGCCCTGTTACAAGAAGGTTTTCTTCAAAAATTTTTGAGCATGAATTCTTTTGAAGAGAAATTTACCCTCGAAAGAGATCTTTATCTATCTTTCAAAGGCAAATTCCTCTTCATAAATATTCTATTTCGAAGAGTTTTCAGCCTCGAAAGAACATTTAATCATAGATTAAATCTACTTCCGAAGCTTACTAACTTCTTTTCTCGAAAGAAGACTGTACTCTTGGAAACAAACTTGTCATTGAGACATGGTTTGCTTTCGGAAGATAATACTGAGAAACACAAGTGTTTTCTCTCGGAAGCAATTTTACCTTCAGAAGAAAACTTTTACTGTGTAACGAAAATCTTTGGGGCCCACTCTGTAATATGTAAGATTTTATTGATGATTGTCGGAATATTTTAAATGGTTTATCTTACCGCCCCTATCAAATCGAAACCTAAACAGTCATTTCACCTTATCGGTTTGGTGTTTTAACCCCCATTTAAAAACTTCCAACTCTCTTTCTTTACTTTCTTTACAACTGCAAAAGCCCTAAATTTCCATAATCTTTTTCACTCACTCTCAAATTCCCTCAATCAAACAGTACTCCCTTAAACAATAGCCTTGAATCCTCAACATAACCAGGTCGCCATCCTTGATTCTTCAAAGGATGTCAATTTTTCCCCTATTGTAATTTTATCACATTTGACATACTTCACTGCCCTCACTGTTAACCCCACCATCTACTCAAACCATATGGCTGAATTCTGGGCCAATGGTCGAAGCTAGACGATTAATGATGAAAGGGTCATCAGATCGAGGATCTGTGGGCAGGAGATCACAATAACTGAATCAACCATAAGGGAGCATCTGGAGCTTTATGATGAGGGTGCTGCTACTGAATTCCCCAAATCTGAGTTAGAGAATACCTATATTCAGATAGGATATGGCAGCGATGTGAGCAGGTCTACAGTCTATAAGTTTAATTTCTCCTACAATTGGAAGTTCTTGCTGCATATCGTCCTGCACTGCCTATCCAACAAGTCCGAGGGATGGGATCAAATCCCATATGATTTGGGCTGTCTAGTCCATGGGTTGGTAAAGGTCCTACGTTTTAACTAATCAAAATTGGTGCTGAACAACTTAAGAGGCAATCTCACCCGGGATCCATTCTACACGTATCCCCGATTCATTCAGCACATAATCAATTATGAGCTAGACCAGGACAGACTACAATGTGCAGATGTTCTACTGGTCCCTCATATAAGGCCTGGTATCTTCAAAACTTTAAAGAAGGTATCCACCAACTTCACTAGAAGATTCACTGATCTTCATCTAGGTATGCTTGAGCCAACAGCTCCTGGTGACATCCCTGCAAGCCTAGCAGGTGATGAACCCACACCAGACACCACCACTCTAATGCCAATTACTTCTTCCTACCCAATCAAGATCACCTACACAAGACACCACAAACGAACCCCTGATCAACCTACTCTGCTTGATCAGGTCCCCTCTATTCAAATCAAAAAGGCTAGAGTGGAACTCAGGGCTCCCACTCAGCCAGAGGTCCAACCATCCTCCACTATTGTCCTCAATGTCAGCGTTGAGTCTCATTAGTCTCAACCTGAAGAGCCCACAACCAAAGCCATTAGCCCTTAGGGAGAGTCTCAACACTCCCTTGAGCAGCCAAAAAGGGACAGCCATATCATTGGCTCAACTGTTATTGCAGAGGAGCCATTAGGTGCTGACTAAGGTCCTGGGTCACTAGATATAACTTCTCTATACTTTATTAACTTATTAACTCAACCTGATAAGGATATTATGTTCCATTCAGGCCATGATGTTGATCTACCACACCACCTTCAACATCAACCGAGCCCCATGGAACCTCTAATGTCTAACCCACATCAGTTAAACCTAACTGAGGTTAGTCAAACTGGTATGGAGGTGACTCATGTAGGCTCAATTGCCACTAATGAGTGTGTTTCACTAACCTCTCAGGATAGTGGTAACATCAATGAGACTGAGTCTATGGCAACCTTGCCAATTGATGCCTCTGAAAGAGACATCACTAAGCAAGGGTATCCAAGGCGCCAAGAAACCACTACTGGTGGTGATTATGAACATACTAGGTATGTTATCTCATCTCCTAATGATTCTTCAAAAGAAGATGAGGGTAGTCTGAAACTTATTATTAGAGACCTGCTTTCTATAGTCTCAAACATTGAATTAAAGGTTAAGACTTTAGAGGACAGGTCTACCACTGAGCAACTTGAGATTGAACATCTCAAGGCTCAACAGCTAAGAAACAGATTAAGAAGTCTGTTAGGCATGTACCAATTTAAGTTTCTTTAAGTTCTTCCTCCAGCTTATCTACTTCTCAAGATGATGCTACCAAAAAGGGGGAGAATGTACATAAACAAAGACATATGGAACCCAGCCTTGCCATCACTACTTCCCTTGATGCCATTTCCTCTTTCTATCCCACACAGCAACATCCTGCAACCATCTTTCCTCAACCACCTCCTATTACCATTCAAGTGGACCCAAGGATGCTTATTGACCTTAACAGATTCTTAACCAAGTTTCTGATAAGCTCCTCCCTTGAACAACCCTCCCCTGATGTTGCCATAGCTTATTTTGGAGCTGAAGAGCTATAAAGGCTGAGTGCACCACCTACCTCTAAGGTGGAACTTGGTCAACCTAAGGTCTCTATTGAACCTGAGATTAACTTGAAGGGGAAATACAGACTGATGGCCCAGCAACCAACTTAGAAGGGATAGGTAGTGCAGCTCCAATTACTTCTAAAGCAGAAATACAAGCTGCCAAAGGAATAATTGAACTATCTTCCTTGTCTGATGACCTGTTCATCACAGAGGCCATTCTTGACCTAGCCTCTGAGGTCAATAGTGAGGACTTCCTTACAACTCCCATCTCCCAAGCACCACAAGTTCAACCCCCCCCCCCCTCTCCAACCTGAAACCTCTAAGCCTGAGTTTCCAAAAGCTAAATCTTCCTCTGATCCTAAAGGGAAGAGGAAGCTCACTGCTGAAGAGCTTCTAGAGGAAGAAAGGCTGGAGAAGTTGAAAAGAAAAGGAAGAATTGATACTGGGAAGTTACTGGCTGCAAGCAGCAAAGCAACAGCAACCGCCCAAGAAAGTATCAACAACCAAAAGAGAGTCGAGGTTATAGCAGGCTCATCAGCCTAGGAGTAGTCAATGAAGATATCCTTCTACTCCCACTTGATAAGCTTGTAAAGCTGGAGAAGGCAACCTTGCTACAAAAAGAAAAGGAGGAAGCAGCAAGGTTGGCCGTAGAGGAGGAAAATAGGAAAAAGAAGGAGGATGCAATGGAGAAGGAGAGGATGGAGAGAATAGCCTTTCTCTGTACTAGAGGGTATTCTTAGAAGGAGCTAGCACCTCATGATTATGATACGATCTTGTTTTTTTCACAAAGAGCAAGATCAAATCAACAAAGAAAGGAAGAAGGCTACTAAGGAGAAGCTAAAGGGGAGGAAGAAGATGGAGGAAGAGACAAAGCATGCAGCTTCCAAGAGTGAAGGTGATAAGGAGTGGATGAAAATCTACCTTAAAACCCATGGATTCACTGGCAGGCAGGTGGGTCCTATGTCCTTAAAGACCCTACAGCGACATGTCAGCAACATCAAGGCTGACATTCGCTTAGGAAGAAGGCAGGAGGTACTTCAAAGGCAAAGTGTTCAGAGGATGGCACCTAAACCAACTCCCAAACCTAAACCAACACCCAAACCATAACCTATGGCCACTCATTTTCCCTTCCTAATTAAAACTGAGCCAACCACTAAACCTTACACCCCTAAACCCACACCATCAGCCATACCTACACCTTCACCCACTGCCTCTCAACAACCTCCACCACCACCTATCCTTAAACCCAAAACACAACCCCGAACCCAATCACTACCCAAACCATCTTCTGAATCATCTAAACCCCTGACCTTAGAAGAATTCAAAAAGATCAAAAGAAAACTCATTAACTGCACAACCCTGAGCGACATCTCTTGTGAGGAAGAGTCCATAAAGCTGAAATACATTGATGGGTCTTCCTGTTCCCTCATAAGAGATGCACTCCTTGATCTGCCAAGGGGAACACTAGACCAAGCTCTCCAACTTCTTGCAACCAACTCAGACGCACTTAATAAAGAAGAGAAGAAGTTGAGAAGGAGACTGGTGACTCTGTTAGACACAAGAAAAGGGGACAAGCTGCCAACCAATCCCCTCAATCCTAGAAGCCAAATTGTCCAGTGGAGGTTTGATGAAGCTACACATAGATTTGCTATGGAAAGGGAGAATGGTCAGGTGAACAGACTTGATACATCTGCTCTGCTACACTTAAGCAGGTTTGACATTGCTAAGTTAGCAGAAAGACCATTCTCCAATCCCTCCAACTCTCAGATAGCTACTCATATCAAGAATCATCTGAGCAGTCTTCATGTTGAAGAGCTTACAAAGAAAGCCAATACTGAAGAAGAGTTGAAAAAGAAAGCAAAGGAAGAAGAAGAAGGTGCAACCAGAAAAGGAAGAACATTCCTACACATGATTGAAGGTCCAACTTCAGATCCTATAGTTAGATGGGAATATGACTACACTTCCCATCAACTAACTCTCTTCTGAGGGACGCAGCAAAGGGTATACATCATCCAGAGCAACAGATCGGATCTATTATCTACGGAAGATTTGTACAAACTCCTCACCACTGCATCAGGGAAGAACAAAGAGACAGACAAATATCTGCTCTCCCTAGTGTTAAAGACATTGAGGAATAGAAGGAAGTGAAGTTTTGGTAGCATTAGCCTAGGGGGAGTTTGTTAGATCATATGAGGCTGGTGCAACCAAAACAACACTTAGAAGAATTTGATGTACAATTGAAGTGGTCTTTCGAAGACAAAGCTGCTCTTCCGAAGACAAGTCAAAGATCTTCCGAAGCTCAAGGTTGAAGAACTTCCAAAGTGAGAACTCAGTCTTCCGAGACTAAGTAGTTCTCATTTCGAAGTATACAACTTAGAAGATCCTAAAGACAAAGTCTTCCAAAGAATAAAGTCCTGAAGACTTGCAGAAGACTCGAAAGAAGTTGATTCTTCCAAAGTGTAAATGGCCTCAGAAGAACTTATTCTTCTGAAGCCATTTAGCTTTGGAAGAACCAACTATGAACCAATAGACATAAGTATGGTCTGTCTGACATCCGCTGCAACCTCTGATATACTGCATAGCGCTTTCCCACGCCCATGTAGTTGACCATACTTTTATCTACTGTTAACCTATTATCAGTTAGTACAGTTGCCACTTTTAGTTGGTGACCAAAAGGTAAGTCTTGGACCTGTCATGACTACCTAATCTAGGATAATATTTTATCTTAGATACTTTACTTCTAGCAATGTAGTATTTGTCTAGTTGTAGATTCCAGCTGTTTATCCAAGTATAACCGGTGTTAGATAGTAGTATATATAGTTTCTCATTATAACTTTGTAACTATGCTTGTAAGAGTCTTGTAATACTGAGTTGAGAAGTAATATATACAAGTATCTTGAAAACTATTTTTGTGTTCATTTTGTTTTCATTAACTTATTATATTACTTGTGAACTTAGTTAGAAATTCTGCTTCATCAAACCAAGTGAGATTAAGTGAGCTTGTGAGATAAACTTGTGTTGAGAAACTAACACCGATCCTGCACATTTTATTTGGCAAAGATTTCAAGAGGTTTTTTTAAAAAGAAAATAAAATTTTCATTAACAAATTATGATATATAAAGTCTTCAAAATAAGTATACTTTTGTATTCTTTTGTTGAAGAATGTGAATATATGGACTATGAGTTGATTCTTAGCATGTATAAGTGTATCTATAACTAAAGATGAAAGTGAAACCTAAAGAGATGTTATTGATCTCATAACAATGTACCATTACTAAAGTAAAGTCTTGCAAGCAAAGGATAAAGGAGAGTTGCATTTGTTGTGCTCTTATGGATAAAGTAAAGTCTTGTGTTTATCACAAGCATGGATAAAGTAAAGTCTTGTGTTCATCACAAGCGGGGGTCTCGCCCTTGAGCAGATCCTGAGACATAGTAACTGGAAATTGACGGATAAAGAAGAGTAATAGAAAATGAATAAGCGAAAGCCTTAATGAAAAGTATTGATAAAGTGACAGTCTGTGTATAGTAAATATGTTTGTTCATATGATGACTATTTTTCTAGAATAATCAAGTTAACATACCTCGCTAAATGATTATCTGATAAAATAAACCTAGAACTCACTCAGCAAAGCTGACTTTTGTATGAATATCGGTTGACAGGTGAGCTGTTGGGTTTAAATGGATGGGGGCATGGATCCAAGGCTTCTTGGCAACTAAAGACTGGCATCCCAGATTAAGAAAACTATTAAACACTCTTTTATGTCTTTTTTTGATGTATTTAAGACGAAGTTAATGTTTTCTTTGATTTATGTCATGATGAAATTGAATTAAAGTAGTTTCCATTGCAAATGTTATTTAAATGAATGTTTTAAATCCTTGTTTTGCTATGAAAGACCAACTGTGAGGCTCCTAGAATCAGGGCCTTATAATAAAAGCATTTCTTGCTTATTTTACAAAGACATTTATTTCTTAACTCTTAATTTCAATCTCACTTTCCTTTTCTAAAAGCCGAGAGCCTCAAGGCTTTCACAAGCCTTTGAAGTTTGAAGCTTTACAACAAGCTTCCGTAAGTCTTGCACATTGAATCCATTCATCTAACATAGGTATGCTTTCATTTAAGTTTTCATACATAAGCCCTGTAACTTGACATATATGTAGACATTATGTCACACCCCGACATAGGGGCCTAGATATTTGTGACTGATTGATACCAACGTACATAGCGAAAACTATGTATATAATATAGAAGTGAATAGTTTGTCTATCTTCATGTTCTTGTTGAATATGTCGTCTAAGTTATTGTATGAATCTTATAGAGAGTCGTCTATTGCCAAGCAAGCTTGTGCCCATATACTAATCTCTAAGTATCATCACTTAAATACCTAGATGCATGCTCAAAATACAAGTCAACTACAAGCTGGTGAGTTTGTAAGTTTGCATAAAGTATTTATAGTCAGTGTACTTTTTTCTTATGAATATAGTCTTGCAATTAAATCATTCACAAGCAAAATTAACATCATACATAGTCATGGTAGCCATCGCTCACAACATTTGACATCGTTCACAGTCATGGTAGGCATCGTTCATAGCCATTATGCACAATTAGTATAGACATCGTTCACAGTTTAACATAGGTATCGTTCACAACCTCTACACATAATGTTCATAATCACAATGTAGCATGATTTTATCCACCCAAAAGGTTTAAGTAACTTGGAGAAAGCATACATGACTCACCTCAGTTGTTAAGTGTTTGTTTTGTTAAAGCTTGTCACAAGAACGTCGGAGAATTATTCACCTAGAAGATCTCCTATGTTCATGCAAAAAGTTTATCAATACGTCTAGTGTGTGTCTGTGAATTCAATACTGGCGTTGTGCTCGTTTAAATCTTAAGTTAAGCGGTTTAAGATGTTCATTTTGCGTTAATCAATTTTATTGTGTATTACTTATATTTTTGCGTTAATCAAAAATATAGGTTTTGGTATATTATAACTAAAGTTACTTATCATTATTCTAGATCATTAAATTTTAAGATATGTCAACTTTAGCCCTTTAACTTTTTGTTTTTAGGAGTTGTCCATTTTATCCCACAACCTTTGAAAACTTGTCATAAGTGACTAAATTATGTTTTAATTTTTTTAATATCACAGGTGATATTAAGTTGATAAAAGATGTAAATGTTATGTCGGTTATATCGGTTGCAAGAAATATAGAGTTTTAATCGTATTTTTGGATTTAAACGGCCAATGTATTTGTTTAAATAATATAAAGGTTATCATAGGTAATATATGATGTGAATATTTAAAAATATATATTTAAAATTTTAAAGTTTCAAAATCTTGTTTGTCATATTTTATTTATTTTATATGTGTTAAGTACGTTAAAAAATTTATAATTGTTTTTCTTATTTATTTTAACTTATAAAAATATTTCATTTTAACTTATGCTTTCGTAAAAATATAGTTTTATGAAATCTGGGTACATGTTGTAACTTTTATGGATTAATAATTTATTTTCATTCATTGTAATACTAAATAATATATATTCGATTATAGAAAGCTTCAAAAATACTCATATATTATTTTTAACTATATTTAATTATAATTAGACTTCTCAAGACTAATTTTTTTTAGTTATATGTTGGTCGTGTCGGTTTCGTGTTTTGTACACGTTTAAGTATGATTTTATTTGGTTTAAATCAAGAAAATACTTTAACATCCTTTTTATTTATAAAATAATTTTTTGTATACTTTAAGATACTGAAAAATATTCATTATCTTATATATGAAAAAAGCAACTGTCATCAGCAGTTGCTTTTTGGTCTTCTGAGATTACACCACATAGCTTTTTATACTTTTTATTTTACCTCATTTACACCAGTTTTTTTTACATTACATATATGAGTTGAGAGAGAGGGAGAGGGGATGTGAGGGCGAATGGACCCCGGCCGCGGCGGCTGTCGGCGGCGGCATGCTTGGTCGCCTTTCTGTGCGCGGATCTCGACGGCGATGGACGTTGACGACATGGTTGGTCGTGTTTTTGGCCTCCAATTTCGGTTAGTCTCGCTGCTGGGTCGGCGCCGGCCGTTGGCAACAGCATGCTTGGTCGCGTTTTTGCGCTCCGGTCTTGCTCTACGTCCGATCTCCTTCTTCTTTTTTGCAAACTTTTTTGGGTTTCTTTAATGGTGAGGATGTACGGCCAGGCTTTTGCTCCGGCTGAACCTTCGCCCCATGATTCCGCTGCCGTCTCCAGCTAGATGTTCGTTCGTTGGTTCCAGCCGGCTACAGAACCCTTATGTATGTTGCTTTTTAAAGAGACAATGTTGCCCTTGGTTTAGGGTTTGGACGGCGGGTACAAGCCTCCATTGCTGTTCGTGGTGGAGAAGGAGGTGGTCATGGTCGTCCTACGGTCGCTGGCATCTTTTCTCGCCGGCCGTCACTATGGCGGTGGCTTTCGGCTCTATTGCCACTTCGCCTCCCCTTTTTGGTTGAGGTGGAACTGGCGGTGGTATCGTTGCCGTGGTCGGGGCCTGCATGGTAGTCATTTGATGATCACCGTCTTGGCCACCAGGTGGTGACTCTTGTCATCTGTTGGCATTTCTGTTCGGATTTTCAGATCTGAACCCCGTTTAAGTTCTATGATGATGAGAATTCCTCTTCTGAGAACCCATTTGTATGTTTGTGTATTTTGAGGACTCGACTACAGCCCAACTGAGACCGTGATGCAGAGGGTTGATGCCTTCGTTGTTTCTGCGTGGCATCCGTGTAGGATGCAACCGCAATGAGGCCACCTTCCTGAGTCTCCACGCACCTTAACCGACTGTTGTTGGTGAAAATTGTTTGCTCGATGATGATGTGCAAGCCACATCTGAGAGTTGTTTTATTTTGGAATATAGTTGTTAGTTGATAAAGTCGATAATGTTTATGTTTTCTGGCTGTGGCTGTGATGACACAACAAAACTAACCCTAGCTTTCAAGACGCGCAACGCACGTCGCGGAATAAACACTAGTTTTTATAATTTTCGATATTTTTAGGTCGGTTAGCTATTTAATGTTATTTTGTGTATTTTATTGACTAATAATTCATATTATTTAGTATAATAGTCCAAAAATTATGATATTTTATGTTTAATATATTTTAATCATATAGAAGCTACTAGAGTTCAAAACTTTTGGCTATTAAGTTAATTTGGCTATTTTTTTATTTTTAACGTTTATTTTAGTTACTAATCCGTGTTTATTCTAAACCACATTTTATGATGTTTTTCCCCGAACCTACATGCAACATATTTAATCATAATATCTAAATATTTCTAATATTTATAAACCTTTTTATATATTATATATTAAATAAATTTGATGCAAATAAAGTCGTTGCTAACAATTAAAAATGCATACCTACTCAAGATTAATTCTAAAAATTCTAATATTATATATCCAGCCCTTTTAAAGCATATAAAGTTCATATGAAAGTAAAAATTATATTTTTATAGTGTGTGAACATATTTCCTAATTTCCGACTCAAACTAGTTTTTGGTATGAATTTTGTGTTATCAAAAATGTGATTTTGATTACAAAGCTATTTTTTACTTATGTTACATTATATTTTCTAGAAAGGTATGGGTTTAGATGTTTACA
Source organism: Flaveria sonorensis (assembly GCA_025506505.1). Lineage (NCBI taxonomy): Eukaryota > Viridiplantae > Streptophyta > Magnoliopsida > Asterales > Asteraceae > Flaveria > Flaveria sonorensis. The sequence continues at coordinate 21,218,979 of CM046436.1, forward strand.
AGCTATATGAATTGTTATGTGGTTCTAAAGTGTTTAAAAGTGTGTGAGCGTGTGTATTGTTGTGATTTCGGGTGATGATTTCATACCTTGTTATTGGTGTGTGCTTGGAGGGCTTCAAGAAGGGAGTATGAGGCTTCAATAAGGATGTTAGTTGCTGGACAAATAGGAAGATTAAGAGTGTGCAAGATATAGATGTATATAGATGGAAAATATTAGTTTGTATATGTAGAGTTTTAGATGGTGTTCATTACCTTTAATCTTGTATACGTGGGTTGTATGTCATGGCAATATGGGGGTCGATCTTTGAGGTGTATGTGGCTAAATATTTGGATGTGCTTGAGGGTGTTTAAGTGCTTGAAGAGTGTAAGAACTTAGGGAGAGAGATTTATAAAGTTTGAGGAAATTTTGTTGTAATTAAGTTTGGTGTTAAAATGAAATGGAAGTGGTGGTTGTGTGGGGTAGTTTTGGTGGAACAAGGGAAAATGGAGTCCAAAAGTTTTTGAGTTTCGTGGTTAACTCTTGGGTACACAAGGTACGTGATGATTAAAACATTTATGTAAAGAAAATAGAAAAAGAAACTATGTTAAGAATGGAGGGTTGAATACCAAATTGTGCATCTTGTTTGTAGATAAAACTGAGTCAAACCTAGAGCTTCAATGCGACCAAAAAAAGATTATTAAAGCCCATGAAGTTAGGAAAAAGAATCACGTGATTTTGAGTTCGTTTGCTACCTTAACCTGAGTGATAAAGTTAAGATAGCACAGCTAGTAGATTTGAGTGACATCGGTTGGGAAAGTTAGAGGAGAGATTGATAACGATCCCAGAAAAAGAAGGAAACAATTTGGTAAAGTCTGGAGTGAGTTATTGCAGGACCGTTAAAGGATACTTAAGCTTGCACTTAGTTAACACACTTAGGAGGATCTTAAGATCACTTAACAATTCAAATAGGAAACTGTGAACCTTTACTGAAGATACAAGATAAACACAAGTAAAACAAGAATAAGAGCACAAGATAAAGTTTTCAAGGAAGTTGTATATTGCTTCTCTAGTTCTATTACAAGTGTTGTACAAGTATATTTGAATACAAGAACCGGAGACTACTTATACTACATCCTACAACCGTCAATATGCAAAAAGATAGTTGGAAGTGACTAATCTAGACAACAAGATCAGCCTAAAGTCAAAAGGCAGATTGCCTTTTGACTAGTGACTATGACAAGCCATAGCTCACTGACTTTTATATACAAAAAGCAAGAAGGAACAAAAATAGAAACTTGCAGGCGAAGACCTTATCTACTTTATCATAAAGTATGGAAGTTTCACCAACTAGTGATAGCAGGTGAACTACCAGAGCATGCAGCGGAAAGTAGGTTGCTTTATGATAAAGTTGATGGAAAAGGTATATTTTCTCTCTCTTCAGAAGAAAATCAGTCTTGTCTTTAAACAGCTTCAGAAGACTTGTCTTGAGAGCTTCGGAAGACTTCATCTTTTACCTTCGAAAGAGTTGAGTCTTTGGCTTTGGAAGACTTTACACTTAGAATATTTTCCAAGTTAAGTGTAAAGCTTCCGTAGCAGTTTCTTCTGAACTTTGGCTTCGGAAGATTTTACACTTAGCATTTTTCTTGAGTGTGTAAAACTTCTGAAGCTAGTTCACCTTTGTTTCGAAGTGCATGTTGGAAGACTTGGTTGTTTTGGTATCTTTTGGTTGCATCAGCCTCTTAACTTTAGAGGTTCCTACAAACTCCCCCTAGGCTGATACTACCAAAACATAGAGGTTCTTCAAACTGGGATAGTCCATATGAGAATCTTCAGAATTCCTTTCTTCATCAGCAGATCTGGATTCTTCAGACTCATGAAGTACCTTCTCATGTCATAGAGATCATGCAGAGGGAGTTCAAGCATGTCACTTGTGAAGTAGACATGTTGTTCTCCCTGATCTCTAGTGACATACCATCTGTCTGGATCTTCAGCAAAAGTCCAGGACAAATTTGTCTTCCAACAGAGAGAGGCTCTACTATGATAGGAGTTGGTTAGAGTCCTCTTCATGCACTTCCTCAGGATGTTCTGACTCATCCTGAGGTTGGGAGGAGGATGCCTTTCTTCTTTTCTTCTTTGAAGATGATCTTCTTTTGGCCATCCTCTTTTTCCTCCCTGATGATTTTAACTGAGAGGGTTGGTCTTCAGTACCAGGTTCTTTAGTGGATTCCCTCTCAGTTGGGATCTCCTCTCTCCCAGTTTCAGAAGGAGAGGGAGGAGAACCCTGCTGTGGGTTAGAAGATGAAGTTGGCTGTTGTGCAGCTTCAGGTGTAGGTGGTGTTGTCTCTGTAGGTTCCACCTTTACCTCAACTTCAGGTTGAGCTTGACTTGATGATGAATGAAGGTCCACAAGCTCTCCCCTTTTTATCTTCTGCTTGATCACCCTTATGTGCTCATCCATTGTGGATAGAGACATGGGACCAAGCCTCCTTCCGAAGAACCCATACAGCTTCAAGAAGCTCATCATCCTCTGCCTATCTGCAGACTTTTTCTGACTTTTCTGGATGATGGCTCTTATTTTGCAGCTTCTTCCCTTTGCCTCTTCTTTACAGCTTGCCTTTCTTTCTTGGCTTGCTCTTCCAGCTGCTTATTGTATTCAAATAATATATAATCATAAGGCAAGGGAAGGAGTGCAGGTGCCTGATAGAGACCTATGGCACTCAGGTAGTTGATCATTTTTAATCTTTCTTCTTCATCAACTACCTGAGGTTGTTCAGTAGCCACAGTCTCTGACTCAGGACTTTCTTGAACTGGGGAGAGGACATGAATGTTCTTGTAAAGCCTTTTTATCCTCATTTCTTCCTTGTGTTTGAGGGTCAAGGCTGCATCCTCTGCTTCCTTCCTCTCCGTTGACAATTCAATGTCAGCCAGTTCATTTAACTCCTCTAAGGGGAGAGAGATGAGTTCATCTATGTTGTAGTTCCTGGTCCCCAGATAGTTGAGCCTGGCTGCCCTTAATTCATCTTCTTGAGTGTTTGTATAGGGGCAGCTAGAATTGCAGCTTGCATGAATCCTGGGGAACCACTTGAACTCTCCCCCTCAGCTTCCTCTTCCTCTCTCTTTTTCTTCTTCAATCTCTTCAGGAGTCATCTTCCTTTTGCCTTTGTCAATTGCAGATCTTGATGACTCAGCCTGAGGAGAGCTTTGGCCTTCATTACTTGATTCAGCAGTCAAGCTCTGGCCAGAGAGAGGTTGTGAACCACCATCACCAGCTGGTGCCTCACTGAGGGTATGGGGTGCTGGAGGAGATCTTGTCTCAGGTCCACAGTCTCAGCCTTTGGGCCTTTAGTCAAGGCTTTCCCTTCGAAGCTAATCTTGGGGTCTACCTCAACATCCAGTTGACCAAAGGCTTCAACTGCTAGCCTCTGTCTATATGATGTGGTTCTCCTTTTGAATTCTGCCAGCACCCAGTCTTGAATTTGATTGGCTAATCTGACAGCTTGTCTGTTATTGCTTGGGTTGACAAGTGCCAGATCTACCAAGTTTATACTCTCATAGAAACTCAGGGTGGAGATGTTGAGAATTTCTTGTTGACCCTGAGCTCTAGAGATCACAAGAGCTTTCCTATCACTGGCATATCCCCAACCCTAGATTGGGTTTTCAGATGGGGCAGACATTGCTCTTGGTATTCCCTCCTCAAACAGTTGTTGAATAAATAGTTCCAGATCACTGTTAGAGGAGGTTGCTGAGCATGGACAACTGCAAGATAGGATGGTGAGTCCTGTATGTCCATACTTGAGGAAGAACTCCCAGGTTCTAAGGCTGTTAGAACTCCTCTCCCTTTTTGGTAGCATCACCCTCATGCATAGGTGAGCTGGGGAAGTGATCCATAACATCCATAGGTTCTTGTGGACCTGGATGAGTTTGTCCTATGGGTCTCTCAGCTAACTAGCCCTTGAGATCGGTGATCTCAAGTTGCTGGTCATGGACCCTCCTTTGCAAGATAGTCACCTGTGATTCAAGGTGAGCTGTCTGTGAAACCAGTTGGGTGCAGATGTCTTCGAGTTGGTGCACCCTGAGTTTCAGACTCCACTCATCTTCAGTTGAAGAATCATTGGGGGATGAAGGAGGTGAACCGAGGTCTGCTCCCTCACTACCAGCATGGGGTTTTTGGCTGCTGGATTTCCCCTGCCCCATGACAATGTCAAGAGGCTGGGTTGCCGTGGTTGAGGTCTTAAAGATGTAATCACTGGAAACAGTGAGAGCCTCTTCCATATGGGTCTCCTGGATAATCACAGGAAGATCCACCTCAGTTTGGGGTGTCTGATGTGGGCTAGACATGGGTGAAGCAGGAGTACTCAAATCCCCTTGAGTGTGGGTAGAGAGGGGAGAGTCATGATACTCGCTGAAACCCAAATCTTCATCAGAGTAGAAGTCAAGGCTGGGTATGGGGCGGTTGAGATCAAGAGGCTGGGGATGGTAGCTTTCCCTTAAGGTTGATCACTAGAGTGTTAAGACTCAGAGTGATGGCTTAAGGCTGTTTGTGGAGTTGTGAGCTCATCAGGCTGAGCATGAGGAACCTCAGCATTGATTATTTGAAAGATGGGAGTGGTCTGCTCCTCAGGGGAAGTGGGAGCTTGAGATTCCACTTCCTCCTGTATGGGTTATGATATGGGGGCCTGCACATGCTCAGTAGTAAGTGCAGGGGTTCGTTTGTGTTTTCTTTTGTAGGTGATGGTGATGGTAGGCTGTGTTTGAGGTGGGTGAGAAGTAGAGGGTGTTGGTTCATCACTAGCTGGGGCTGCTAGGATGTCACCCTGAGCAATGAGCTCAAACATTTTCGGGACAAGGGCTGTTTCTACCCCTGAGAACCCAACAGTTGGCTTTTTCAATATCTTGAAAATGTCGGGCCTCATATGTGCAAGTTTAAGAACATTACCTGTTCCCCTCAACTATGGTCCCAATTCATAGTTGAGAATGTGTTGAACATACCGGGAGAACATGTAATATTCTAAGGAATCCAAATTCGCTAGTAAATTTGTAAATACAAACTGAGAGTACCTGAATTTGACCCCTTAACCATCCCATGGACAATGAAGGAGAGGTCTTCTGGAATCTCGTCCCATCCTCCATGTTTGTTGGATAAGCTATGTATGATGACATGGAGGAGGTATTTCCATTGGAATGAGACCTTCCCCTACCTGAAGGTCTTGACTGAAAAGTCACCTTCATATCCTATCTGCTCAAAGGATTGGTTGATAGCAGCTTTTGGGAAAGACAGCTCACCTGCTTCATCATCCAGCTGTAGATGGGTGTTGATGATGGCTGGAGTGATGAAAACCGTCCTCCCCTGCACTATGGCAGACAGTGCCTTCTCCCGGTCCATGGTGACGTCTTGACAGGTCCGCCAGAACTCAAGCAACTGATCCACATAGAGAGGAGGATCGATTGTAAGGGAGGTGAAGTAGTAAGACAAAGAAAGATACCTACACACGTCTGAGAAGCTTGGATCCTTCTCAGAGTTTAATAGGGCAACTTGATTGTGTTGCCTGTGTAGGTGCATGGTGAAATCAGGGTCGTTACGTCGATCAAGATTGGCCATTTGAAGAAGCTTTGTAGTGAAGGAAAGAAGAAGATGATGAAATTTAGGGGTAATTTTAGGTTAAGGAACAATGAGAGAAGTGAGATGAAATAGAACCGTTTGGAAAGATATACTCTGGATTTGAGACAAAGTTATGACAAAAAGATAAACTTTGAAATCCGCAAGTGGGTCCTACTTCTGAAAAAGGCGCCCAAAAAGTTTGTTTTCTTGGAAGTAGTAAAAGCTTCCGAAGGCAATTTTGGTTTCGGAAGCTTTGCAATCAAAGCTTCCGAAGGCAATTTTGCTTTGGAAGATATTTCAAAGAGTTTTAAAATTTTTGCTTCGGAATAAATAAATGAGTCTTCCAAGACAAATTGCTTTCAGAAGAAATTTGTTCCTAAAATGCATTTAAGTACTTATACCAAAATTCAAGCTTCGAAGATACTTCAAGAATTTCTTCCGAAGGTAAATCTCAAAAGGCTGTTTAAACGATTTAGACATAAATTTCTTCCGAAGGTAAATTTTCATCATTCTAAGAGATATCATTTTAAAAGTTTGTTTTTCTTCCAAAGAGAACTGGGCTTATGAAGTGATCTAATAGACAACCTAGGACACACAGTTTTAAGAAATAATATTATTAAGTTATTAAAAAAAAACTATTCAAAGTTAATCATCCCAATAGCTGATACAAGATATTTAAATCTCTGTTCATCAAAAGCTTTTGTGAACAAATCAGCATATTGTTCATTTGTGTTAACTTTAATTAGTTTTATCAATCCCTTTTCAAAATTATCTCTAATCAGATGATACCTGATATTGATGTGTTGGGTCCTTGAGTGTTGCACAGGATTCTTGTAATAGAGATGGCATTGTTGTTGTCTATGTGGATGGGAGTCTCTTTGAAATTGAACCCATAGTCTAGCATCTGATTCTGAATCCAAAGCACTTGAGCACAGCAGCTGGCAGCAGCAATGTATTCAGCTTCAGCAGTTGATGCAGACACACAGGATTGCTTCTTGCATTGCCAAGAGACTATCCTTCCACCCAGGAACTGACACCCCCCAGATGTGGACTTTGCAGTCATGTTGCAGCCACCATAATCACTATCTGTATAAGCATACAGATTGAAGTCTAAATTCTTTGGATACCAAAGGCCTAGATTTGGAGCACCTTTGAGATATCTAAGGATCCTTTTGATAGTGATTAGGTGTGACATCTTGGGGTTGGCTTGATATCTTGCACATATGCATGTGGCAAACATGATATCAGGCCTGCTAGCAGAAAGATACATAAGTGACCCAATCATAGCCCTGTAGAGATGTTCATCAACATACTCCCCCTCAAGATCAGGACCAAGGGAGTGGTTTCTAGCTATGGGTGTCTTTGCAACCTTACAGTCAGTCATCTTGAATCTTGTAAGTATGTCCTGTATATACTTTGACTGACTGATGAAGATGCCATCTTCAACCTGCTTCACTTGAATTCCTAGAAAGAATTGAGTTCCCCCATGGCACTTATTTCAAATCTATTCTTCATCAGCATCTCAAAGTCCTTGCAGAGCTTTGGATTAGTTGAACCGAAGATGATGTCATCTACATATATCTGAACTAGCAATATGTCATTTCTTGTTTCTTTGATGAAGAGAGTCCCATCAATAGTACCTCTTTTGTATCCAAGTTGATAGAGGTATGTTGATAGATTCTCATACCACTTTCTTGGAGCTTGATACAGTCCATAAAGGGCTTTATTAAGCTTGCAGACATAATCAGGATGATCTAGGTCTGCAAAGCCAGGTGGTTGTTTAATATAAACTTCTTTATCAATCACCCCATAGAGAAAGGCACACTTCACATCAAGCATCCTTGGATGTAGCATAAGCCAAAAATATTCTTACAGCTTCAAGTCTTGCAACTGGAGCAAAGACATTAGTGTAATCAATCCCTTCTTCTTGAGTGTACCCTTAGACAACCAGTCTAGCCTTGTTCTTGATGATGATCCCTGTATCATCTTTCTTGTTCCTGAATGCCTATTTGGTTCCTATGACACTCTTCCCTTGAGGAAGAGGGCATAATTCCAAACCTTCTGTTTTCTAATTTGAAGCAGCTCATCTTGCATAGCTTCAATCCAGCTTCCATCCTTCAAAGCCTCATCAACCTTCTTCAGCTCTATCTGGGATAAGAAATAAGAATGTAGACAAACATGGCTGTCATGAGCTTGTCCTCTTGTTCTTACCCCTGAGTCAACATTTCCAATGATGTTTGTGGTGGGATATGACTTGTGCATCCGAAGTTGAGGGATCACAGGAAGTTGGTTAGACAGATCTAAATTTGAGAAATTCTGATCTGGCAATGAGGTGTCTCCCACCACATCAGCACACTTATCAAGAGAGACTTGATCCAATGAGTATGTGACATCATTCATGTTGACTTCAATGGAGTGGTTATCAACATCAAGAAATTCTTGGTCACTGTCACCACCTCCAGTTCCTCCTCCAGCATTTGAAGTTCCTTCTTCTGAACTCTAAGCCTCTAAGCTAGAAGTTGAAGGCAATTCATTTGAATCAGCAGTATTTGTCATGCTAGTGCTGATGGGAGCTTCAATTGCAGGGTTAGTCACCACTGGAGCTGAAGTATTCTTCTTGTTTGGTCTTCTCAGCTCAAATCTTGGATCAGGTCTTCTGTTGACCTCTTATCTGTAGATCCTGAAACATTCTCATCAGATTTGTTAGAACAGTTGGTAACTAAGTCAAAATCAAACAGCCAATCCAGACCAGAACCTTTTACACATGGTGTGTGTTCATTGAAAGTCACATTGGCTGACTCCTCAATGATTCTAGTTCTGAGATTGTATACTCTATAAGCCTTAGCTTGAGAAGAGTACCCAATAAAGTGTCCATCATCTGATTTCTCAGCAAACTTGGCTATTTGATCTTTGGTATTCAAGATGGTGCAAGGACATCCAAATGTTCTGAGAAAACCAATGAATGGTCTCCTTTTGTGCCACAGTTCATAAGGAGTCTTACCATGTGTCTTAACTAGCAAAACTCTATTTTGCACATAGCAGGCTGTGTTGACAGCCTCTACCCAGAAGGTGATGGGCAGTTTAGAGTCAGACAACATGGTTCTTGTAGCTTCAATAAGTGTCCTGTTTCTCCTCTCAGCAACACTATTTTGCTGAGGAGTCCTGGGAGCACTGTATTGTCTTGAAATACCCTTTTCATCACAAAATGTATCAAGGATTTGGTTTTTGAATTCGGTTCCTTGATCATATCTTATGATTTTGACCTTGTGATCAGATTAATTCTCAATTTTCAAAATGAAATTCTTTAAGATTTCAGGAGTTTCATCCTTAGTTCTAAGGAAAAACACCCAAGTGAATCTTGTGAAATCATCTGTGATCACCAAACAGTATGAGATCCTTCCTAAACTCATTACACTGGTGGGGCCAAACAGATCCATATGTAACAAGTGTAGGGGAGTAGTGATAGAGTTCATTTCCTTTGGCTTGTGAGACACTTTGTGTTGTTTCCCCTTCAGGCATGCAACACAGTGGTCATCACTTGTAAACTCTTTCTTTGGCATTCCAGTTACCAAATCATTATTAATTAGTTTATTCATGTTCTTAAAGTTTACATGGCACATTCTTTTATGCCAAATGAAAGACTCATCACTATTTGCTTTAGATAGAAAGCAAGAAATCTCTCCAGAGGGAGATGTTTCCTGCAAGTCCATCTTGTACATGTTCCCTTTCCTGGGGGCTCTAAGCAGAATGTGCTCCTAAGGAATGTTAACTCGGGCTTGAGAACAATGCACTCATGCTCAGTAAAGAGCATGTGATGTCTTTGGTCACAAAATTAGGACACACTCAAAAGATTTTATCCAAGCTCCTTGACAAAATTTACCTTCTCAATATTGAGCTTACCATTTGAGACCATGCCCCTACCAGTGATGTAACCTCCTGCATCTCTTCCAAAAGCAACTGGTCCTCCATCAATTCTTTCAAAGTTTTGAAGTAGGGACTCATTGCCTGTTATGTGCCTGGAGCAGCCACTATCAATGATCCATACATTTCTGTTTGCCTTTGGCTGTCCCTGCACAAAAGAGATGATTTAGTTACATTTGGAAACTCAAGCCTCATTGGTCTTGGGCTTATAAAATTCAAATGAAGGCAATGAAATAGTAAGTGATCCTATGTGCAGCAGTGACACACAGCTGATCAGTCTTCTTGTTGTTGCTAGAGTGAGTTGAAGCTGAAGTAAAACTCTTGGTACTAGAATTCTTGACAGGATCTTCAGCTTTCATCACTTTAAACCCTGCAGAGATAAATACTTGTTTCTGTTTGGGATCAAAGGTGGTCTTGATCTCTTGAGCTTTTTTGGATCTTCTCTTTACTCTTTTGATCAAGTTCTTTCTCTTGGTTTTGCTCAAACCAGCTTCTTTTTCCTCCTTAGGAGCATGGTGACCCTTTTGGATTGACTCTCGTCACTCATCTCAGAGTCATCCCGCACCTTCTCCTCTTCATCCTCTTCATCACTGGGGTCTATGGATGGCAGCTCATCTTGACCAGTTTCACACCTAGGAGATCTGACTGATAGTAGAGTGTATGGAGGAGCTATCTCACTTTGTCCCAGTCCCTGCTTATTCTGATAACACACTTTTGCATGCAAAGATGAGGATATCATGTTCATGAAGGTCTCTTCTTCAAGAAAACATTTTTCTGCCCTGGCTTTGCTAATCACAAGCTCAGCCTGGCATTCAGTCAACTTGGTAATAAGATCCTTAATTTGAATCCTGTAGTTTGTTTGCTCATGTTTAAGAGTTGAAACTGTTTTCTCTAGATCTTTTATCTTAAGTTTATAGTCATTTTTAGCTCTTTTAAAATCAGCTTTTAAAATATTTAAAGACTCAATGTCATATCTCATTTCCAAAATGTAGGACCTGTATCTATTTACTTTAGCAATACATTCAAGAGAGCAAAGATGTTCAAGTACCTTGGCTTCTTCATGATCAGCCATGAGTGCTTGGTTTGGAGATGCATCTTCAGCTTGAAAGCTCCAGTCAAACCTCCTTCTTCAACAGCAACTGCAGCTTGCTGTCTTGGCTTCTCATTCTGGTTCCTTCCTTCAGTGTAGTTTGGCCTGGATAAAGCTTAGCCACCATTTGACTTAGGTGCCTTGCATTCTCTAGCAAAGTGTCTCATCTGGTTACAGTTGTAACACTTGACTTTGCTCTTGTCCAGCCCAAACTTGCCACTGGCAGCATTGCTAGAAAACCTTCTTCCAGACCTCTTGTAGAACTTCTGGGCTCTATGAGTGAGAAGAGCCATTTGCTGGACTATCTCCATGTACTCCAGATCATCTGGATGGATACAGTACAGGTCTTCAAGAGTGAAAAGAAAGTTTCCTGAACTTTCATCAGTGGAGACAAAAGCTTGAGAAGAACTTGTCTCTTAGAAGGGACTTCCTTAGATGTAGCTCTCTCTGGGTGTCTCTGCGAAGGTGATGAAAGGACCCTTTTGTGAGGTTTCAGGGTAGCAGATGAGATGATGTTGTGGTTCTCTGCTATCCCTTTCAACCACATGAAGGGCTAAACTCTGGTGAGTGTTGGAGCTACCAGATGAATTTTGCATATTCATCTCCATCTGGTATCCACTAAGTATCCCATACAACTCAGTGAGAGTAAGGGTCTTAAGATTTTCTGTCCTCTTAATGACCACACAGTAGTGTGTCCATTGTCTTAGAAGAGAGGACATGAACTTCCTAACAATATCCCTGTTCTTAATAGTTACCCCAATATCAGCCAGAGTATCCACAATCTCAACATACCTGAAGTATTGTTGAGTCATGGTTTCACCTGTCTTGAAGGTGAAATTTTCAAACTGCTACTTCAGGAGATCCTTCTTGTTCTCCTTTGCTTCATTTGAACCCTCATACATCAGTTTCAGTGCATCCTATAGTTGTTTGGCGGTCTTGCACTTATTGAAACCTCTGTAGATGGAGTTTGGAAGAGTAGTTTGGAGGGCTGTCATGGCTTTCTGATCAATGTCAATTCTTTTCCAGTCTTCATCAGAAAAGTCAGCCCTCTCCTTTGGTATCATGCCACCACCAGCAGCAGCTGAAGAGATGCATGGTACATGAGGTCCATTGACAATAGACTCCCACATCCTGGAGTCTTGAGACTTGATAAAGCCTTCCACTCTTTACACCAAGTGTCAAAATCCTCAGGATTGATCAGTGGGGACTTTGTCATAGTTCCAGTTTCCATATCAACTTTGAAGATAGCTACCATTTAAAGAGTTAAGTGATGTGTGTAATTAAGAGGATTTGAAGATGGTGAGATCTTACAATCAAGAGCCTGGAACGCTCTGATACCAAATGCAGGACCGTTAAAGGGTACTTAAGCTTGCACTTAGTTAACACACTTAGGAGGATCTTAAGATCACTTAACAATTCAAGTAGGGAACTATGAACCTTTACTGAAGATATAAGATAAACACAAGTAAAACAAGAACAAGAGCACAAGATAAAGTTTTCAAGGAAGTTGATATTGCTTCTCTAGTTCTATTACAAGTGTTGTATAAGTATATTTGACTACAAAAACCGGAGACTACTTATACTACATCCTACAACCATCAATATGCAAAAAGACAATTGGAAGTGACTAATCTAGACAACAAGATCAGCCTAAAGTCAAAAGGCAGATTGCCTTTTGACTAGTGACTATGACAAGCCATAGCTCACTGACTTTTCTATTACAAAAAGTCAAGAAGGAACAAAAACAGAAACTTGCAGGCGAAGACCTTATCTACTTTATCATAAAGTATGGAAGTTTTACCAACTAGTGATAGCAGGTGAACTACCAGAGCATGCAACGGAAAGTAAGTTGCTTTATGATAAAGTTGATGGAAAATGTATCTTTTCTCTCTCTTCAGAAGAAAATCACTCTTGTCTTTAAACAGCTTCGGAAGACTTTGTCTTGAGAGCTTCGGAAGACTTCATCTTTTACCTTTGGAAGAGTTGAGTCTTTGGCTTCGAAAGACTTTACACTTAGAATATTTTCCAAGTTAAGTGTAAAGCTTCCGCAGCAGTTTCTTCTGAACTTTGGCTTCGGAAGATTTTACACTTAGTATTTTTCTTGAGTGTGTAAAACTTTCGAAGCTAGTTCACCTTTGTTCTGAAGTGCATGTTGGAAGACTTGGTTGTTTTGATATCTTTTGGTTGCATCAACCTCTTAACTTCAGAGGTTCCTACAGTTATGCCCTATGAAAGTCAGTTAAAAAGAATAAGAGAGAAGAGATATGGAGATATTTTTTGGTTAGTGCACTTTTGAAGATTGGTTGCTTTATCTTTTGTCATGGCTGAATTATAAGACTAGATAGGGTAGGATAGAGGGGGCTAGTCCAATGGTTTAATTTCTTGCAGATTATTCAAGATATTACTTAGATTTTTTAGAATATTTTATAAAAATATGGAAGGGTTTAGGCTAGGTGAAGGTCCAATGGGTGACATTGCTTGTGTCCTTCATTGAATCTTGTGAAGATTTTAATGGATTTTATATGATCTTAAGGGATCCTCTAATAAGACACATACCTATTTTTATAACTTATGATTGAGTAGGTGATTCTATATAAGGTGTTTATATCAATTACAAGTATTTATTTATTGTTTCTGATCATGATTGTCACGATTAGTTTATTTATACTTTATATATGTACTAGTGTAGTAATTTTTATTATACTAGTATGATGATCATGTTTTTATTTAACTATTTAACTACATGTAAGTATGTTAGTTATCATTTCATGCATATATTAGATCATAAAATTATTTAGTGCGTTTTGTGTGTGTTTGTGCATATACGGTAGTTAAGTATAAACATTAAAGATGTGTTATCCTTGTTACGAGTAATTTGCATGTGTGTCCATGTATTAGGTCATGTATCTATTGAATTCGTAGTTACTTTCACAATTCGTTGTTTATTAGATTGTTTTGCATTACCATTATTATTAGCTAGTTAGCTAGTGATGAACTAATTAGGTTTCTTATTAGGTTTGGTGGATTGGGTCAAGCCTCATGACGTAAGTTTGGGTTGACCCCAATGACGTATGGTTGGGCCAAGCCCATTATGCCATCATATTATGTATCAGATTCTAAATTCCTATCATAGTTCGCCTTTTAACTATGGTTTAAGCTAGTAGATCTGGTATCGATCACGTAATAAAAAAACAGGCCTAAAATCAGGGTTGTTACACATTATCAACTAGATTAATCAACCACTAAAAAGATAAGCATGAAAAGTAATCATTCTTCTACTTTCTCTTCTTTAACATATGTTGATAACATAAAGGTTTGTATGTTTGTAGACCACCATTAACCAGATTTAGTGAAGAAACAGGGTGATCCATGATTAAACATATGCACAAGCATGCCTCCAACATATGAATCTACAACTAATATTTACATTTCATGATTTCTTGCACACGATATTATGAATCATAACAATATAATTTTATCATAATTAAATATGAATATAAAAACTGAACTCACAAAAGAAAAGTGTGTGAATCACATCTTGTGTGTCGGTTGGCACTTGACACACACAGGCTATTTGTATAGTCATTTCAATGACACTACATAATAAGTTATATAATGGGTGATCTGTTTATATCTTATGATTTTGAAGTAGTTGATATGTTAATAATTATATATGTATAAAATACATATTCCTTTGCATTTTTAAGTCATTTTTGTTATAAAGTTGATATATTTAGACACTTATTTGTGTTTTATTTGGATATATAGTTGCCGAAGGAGACTAGCTGATATTACCATATCAAAGCCGGATATACCTATATCAGTTGCCAAACTATAAGTAGCTCATTTATAAAGCTTAATATGGTCATATTGTTTCTGGATATGGCCATATTCGAACCAAAAGTATAACCCCAATAAACCTCATTTCCAACATAACTTTATTTCTTTTAAAATCATAGCCTCCCTCAAACCCTTAGGTGAATTTGGGTATTTTTCAAGAGTTTTTAGGAAATTTGAAGGCAAAGATTGAAAATATCATATTTTTAAGGAGGATCTAACATCACCTAATTCATTTTCTCTCAAATTGGTTTGAATTCCTCTAGATCTACTATGAGTTCTTCTATGTTCTTGGGTTTGGGTGTGTTTTTTTGTAAGCCTCGTAGGCTAAACTTATATTATTACTTGGATTAGTTAAAACTTAACATGATTTAACAACGTGTACATGATTCTTCATGTTGTTTATGTTGAAGCCATGATGAAACTTGATAATTCTTTTATGGTTATGTGTATTTGTTCTAGTTTGATAGAATGTTCAACCTTGCGGATGTTTTAAACATGTTATATTGGAAAATCTCATTTTTTACTAGACTTATGCATATGATCATGGGCGGACATACCATATCGGACTCTGCTACCCCTCTACTTTTTACGCGTAGTGTAAAAAAGATTACGTTTTTATGTAAAAATATTTTTTTCTGGTTTTACGTTACCCCTGAGAAATATTACATTACCCCTAATTTTTTTAATCTCAACAATTCATACAAAGTTTTAAATTTTATATAGTCTTATATTTTATAAAACACATTACATTTTATAAAAACATTAATAACTAACAAAGCCACAATACCCAATAAGAAGCCCAAAATTAAAATAAGTCCAAAAATTAAACAACTTAAAAACCTAACAAGTTTACAAGCCCATATACCCATAACCCAAACTAAACAACTTCAAAAACTAACCAGCTATACCCATAACCCTCATTGCCACACCCTGTTGCCGATCACCCAGCAGCATGTGTCCCTATCGCCGACCGACCACCGCCTGACCGGAGTGTCCGCCCTCCGACGTCCGTCGTGATGTTGCTGCCCGCTACTGCGGCGGCCTTACCACCAGCCCACCATCGATATCTTTCTGCTTTCATCAAATCAAGAGACAAGAGTTCAAGATAAACTTTCTAACTTTTTTTCTCTATTACACTATGAAGTTAGGGATTTAGGGTTTATATTATTCAATTTCTAATATTTAAGTGTGTTTTGTTATAAAAATTAGTGATACGAAAGATTTCAAGATGAGAATATTGGTTAATGGTTATTTGGCTCAATTTTCGATATTTAGGGTTTATGTAATTAGGTATATGAACTATGAAGTATGGATTTAAAAGATAAATTAGAGATTTGATATTAAAATCAGGGATTTGAATTGTGTTATTTTTAAGTGCAATTTGTAATCTTATTCTACTATTTGTTATAAAATTAGGGATTTAAAAGATGCAAAAACAATTTCTAATTGATAATTTTTCTAAAAGAAAATTTCAAAAGAAGGATATTGGTTCTAATAATGATAATAATATGCAACCAACTAATTATGATATTAGCCTATTAGGTCAACAACTCCTTCGAGTTTAATTCCTTTGGTTTATGAATTTGGTAGTCATCTTGATCTCTTCTCTTTTTTATTTATTATTCTATTATTATTATTATTATTATTATTATTATTATTATTATTATTATTATTATTATTATTATTATTATTATTATTATTATTATTATTATTATTATTATTATTTCATTCCAGATAAAACCTCCTTGAAGTAATGGGGGAGGAGCTTCGAGTTCAATTCCTTCGGTTTTAATTCCTCGGGTTCAATTTCTTCGATCCCAAATAGATTTGATTTTAATTATCTTCCTTCGGACCTCTTTATTATCGTGTTTTTTCTTTTATTTATATAAATGTAAGGTAGAAAAAATTTTATGTTACCCCTAAACTTTTCTTCTAGATCCGCCACTACATATAATTGCATCTTTTGTGTGTAATTTGTGACATTTGACTATGAATAGTGAATGAAGGTTAAATGTTTAGAAAAATTGGATAAATGTACATACTTATGCTTATGTTTGAAAAGACTATGGTGTTTGTCATAAATTTCTCTTGTCATAGGTAATGAATTGATTTGGTATACACAAGTTGAGGTGGTTGTCATGTGCTTATCGTGTTAACTTTTCAAAAGTTTGTGGAGTTAGATAACCATAACCGGAGTTTAGTTCATCTTTAACATTGATATAATTGTATTTCTCATGGCATAACTTCAGATGACTATTGTATGTTTATCCTTCTATCTTTCCGAATAGTCATATGTCTAGATATCCTTGACAAGGGTTTAGGCTTATGCAAAAAATAATCTCACATCAGTTTGTGCTAGTTGTTATATCTAAGTTAAGTGGAGTCGAAGTCTAAGTGGTATCTTTAATTGATTGTGTATCTTCATCTTTATTTTCTTGCTTTGTTAGTATAAATTGCTAATCATTTTTAGCTAGTTATAATATTTGCAAATCCAAACTCAATTGGGAGTCATCATATCCAAGGATCGATACTCGGTTCTTACCTCAAGCTATACTATTATACGATAGGTGCACTTGCCTGCTGTGTGTAGTTAATTTAAAAGTGATAATCGTTTCTTTAAATTAAAACTCAATTGTGTGAAAAATCCTTATAAATATCTCTCTATACATCAACACGCATAAGTAGTACAAAAGCATTGTTAACAATTGTTTGGTGTAAAATCAAAAGATAGCATAATCAACAATTACCACACAAACCATAAAAACCTCCAATAAATAATTACTATTCACATGATTTCAAATGCAATAGTTAGGTAACTTGTGACCCTTATATCATCATATAATTATAGCCATAAATATTTGTTACGATTTGGACATATAGATCCAATACTAGACACATGACAAGTTCTAAAACTAATCCCTTACCCAGACTCATAGTTAAATAGAAAACACTAAACAAGAACTTCGAGGAAGAAGATTTGATTCAATTCATTTATGCATCTATCTCATGCATGAGCTTCCATAAGTATAATTTCATGAACCAACTATTATGACTTGCACAATAGACCTTTGACACTACAAGAATTACAAAATGATTATCTGTTCTAAATTTTCCAGGTTTTGATTTTTTCTGTTTTTTTTTAACCCTGATAATCAGTAATAATAACTTATCTTTGCAAAGTTTTTTTTTTGGTGAATTTTGTTGAACAAACGAGAAGTACTTGGATAGTTGGATACATGGGATATGCTCAGGACAGGAGCTCCCCCAAAACAAACTAAATAGTTAGTTCCCGATGAAGTTAAATGGCCTTTTTACACTTAACAGACTATATTTACCATTTTTGGCACTCGTTTACACTCTTCAGCTACAACTACTTCGTTTATTATTCCATCGATAGATATGTAAAACTAACTTTTAAACTTGAGAACAAGAAAACCACAATGGGTTGTTAGTTGTTACAATCATACAATCAAGTTCCGACACACTGATGATATAATACTGTTTTTTCTTCATTCAAACACGAACTGAGATACAATAAAGAAAACTTATTTACGCTTATGTATGAATCCCACACTACAAAGGTACCTTCCGTTAAATAGACCTTATTTGTACATCGTTCAGCGAATGGTGAATGTTACAACAGCAAGAAACCGCAAAATATTAGCCATTGAATTCCTCCTATCTGCAGATGCATAGTTTCAAATAACAAGAACATGTTACAACTTGCAAGATTCATCAATAAACACATTTTCAGGATTTGGGTCATTTACTTAAAAACTGCAACAAAGCTGTTGCAGAAGTAATGGATTGGATAGATGAAATATAGGATATAGGGATTTGTGCATGTATCACCTTTATTGTGATAACATCTAGAGTGTTTGCCAAAAACTAAATATAATTTGGGTTTTCTGATTCTTTGATTTGTTATGCTCAATTGCTCATGATGATCAAATTAGGAGAAGTGGGCTTTCGTAACCGCAAGAAAACAGACCTTAATGAGGTAATGTAAAATTACCTAACTACTCTTCACAAGGCAGGTCAACCTATTTCAGGTTCTTAAGTGAAAAATTAATTCTGGCCTTTTTAATAAAACAGTTTTGATGAAATTATTCTTTTGCCAGAATGGTTCAATAAATTTTCATGATCATTTTTTTCTTTCAAAATTTTAAAATTCTCATTCACGTTGGTGAAAAAGAAAAAAAAATATAACCTTCAATGAATTTAAAAGAAAAACCTTCAAACCCACATTGCTACAAGAAGAAAGTGGTGTCAAATAAAATACTTTTGAAAGAGGCTCCCCTAACCCAATTTTTGCAACTAAGTTTTCCGAGTTTTTCAAATTTGAGGGGCGTTTTAAATTTAAAGCGCCTACAATTCTTGCTTATTTTAGAAAAGCTATACAACCTGACTAACTTTCAAAGCAGAAACAGAAAATCCAAATACCATGTGATGGTCACAAACCTAGAGTTTCCCTATCTAACAGCTGCAGCTTTAGCATAACCGCATTCTAGTTGAGCTCGGTAACCTTAGTGCATGGAACTCAGAATACAAGTTTATACGAAATTTATTAGTTTATTATCTTATCACACTAATCTCCCTCTTTATCTTTTAAATTTTCAGTAGGTAGATACTCAAACAAAAACAGACTAAGTGACTTCAAATATGTTTCAGTTTTAGGAAAAAAAAAAAAGAAGTATCTTACAGAGATGATGAGTGCTGAAATCACATCTGTACTTGACCAGTTCTATGCAGGAACCGCCACAGGTCTTACACTGCTTTTGATACCTTTTATTGCTGTAGAACAAATTGATTGCATAAAGGAATGGGTGAGAAAGATGAATAAAGATCCACATTTCAAAATATTTGAGTTTTCAGTTACCTTCAGCGTAATCTTTAGCTCCAAAAACAGCGGAACCGGCAACCAAAGCATTGGCCCCGGCCTCGATAACCTGCCAACTCATATACCACTTGCCTGAGTTCCTTCTGTTGTTTTCTACTAGAGGTGGCAATATTAAAAACATGGGGTGGGTTGAACGCTATACAACTTTTCGTCCATTTTTATAACCATTTCCTAAATCATTATTATGTTAATTATGATTACAAAGACATCATCATCAGAATAATAATCCAAATTTTTTAATACGATTTAGGAGATTGTATGCACTAAGAATAGACTTTGGTCACTTTCAAACTTGTATTACTATTTGACCCTCCCCTTTTAGCTACATATTTTACTTTGACATGTTTGTAATAAAACAAAACGAAAATTGCGCTGTTGGACAAGACCGCCACCTATAATTCACATGTTCACGAAATGGATATACCTTGTATGCGTTTGCGGGAGTAACTCCACCATCTACTTCGATCCACGGGTTAACACCCTGTTAAGCAAAATGAAAAATGCCAGTATGTACTCATGTAAAAATTAGGGTCTTTGTAGAGCATAAGAATGAGAATAAAGAATTACCTTCTCCACACACATTCTCCTCAAGTCTGATATCTTCTTCACTTGGCTCTCAATGAAGCTCTGACCGCCAAATCCAGGATTTACAGACATGATTAACACCAGATCGACCACTGTTTAGTGAGAACATTATACTCCATCCATCACATGAAAATTGCAATGTTTAATTATTAACAAAATCTTCAATGACAGGCAATTTTTCTTTAACTAAATGCAATAACCACCATAGTTGTTAAAAGCAGTCGCCTAGTGGGACTAGGCCACAAAATAAGGCCAGTCCCAAATGCAGCGCTTCATTTAAAAAGACAATAAATACCTGTCCAAATCGTTCAGTACTGTAAATGGTTATAAATAATTTTTTTAAAGCCTTCTACCTCAAGAAATTTGATCGATGAAGATTATGAGGAGTGGAGGAAGATGAAAATTTTAAATAAGAGTCTGTGGTTTGATCATTTTAACTATTTGAGTCCAAAAACGGATTTTCTAACAAATCAAGCCCTATGGTTTGTATTCTATAACTCTTTCGGTCCAATACACTAACAGAGTTAGATTTTTCAGTTAGTTTCTAATAAAATGACCAAAATGCCCTTGGAATGAAATGGTTATTTTTAATAACCTCAGGGACCAAAAACGTAATTTACTCTCTCACACAAACATATATTATATATTATATATATTATCTATTATATATATATACATGAAATGTTTTTATTTATATTTTTCAAAGTTTTTTAAATTTTAATTTTAAATCGCTCGGTTTTAAACGTCGTATTTAAGCCATTCATCTTATCTAACGGAATTAAAACCGTTTGGCTTATTATACTTCTTATTTAAACTGTTAAGCTTACTTAAACATCCTTTTAATCTATTTGTTTTAATTAAACCGCAAAGTCTTTTTAATTGTTATTTTATTTAAACATCTTTTTTTAATCGTTCAATTCTATTAAGCTTCTTTTTTAAATTTTTTGTATTTATACATATTTTTAATTATTTGGCTCGTTTAAACGTAATTTTATCCCTTTTTTTTATTTGAACGTCTTTTTACTATTTGTTTATTAAAAAGCTTCCTTTTTAAACCACCCTTTTAAAATTATTTAACTATTTAACTAATATGTGTGTGTATATGTATAAAAGATTTTTATTTTTATTTTTTAAAGTTTTAAAAATATTTTTTTAAAACCGTTTGGATTTTAAACCGATAATTCAATTACTAAAAAACGTTTTTAAGTGTTTTAAACCATTTCGTTTTCTAAACATCATTCTTTAAACAATTGGAATTTAAAAATAATTTTTAAAAGGTTGGTTTTTAAACAATTTTTAAAATCATTCATCTTTTCGGCTTTTTAAACGTATTTTTTATAATCGTTCGGCTTTTTAAATTTATTTTTTAATCGTTCGTCTTACTTAAATGTCTTTTAAAATCTTTTAGTTTTTCAAATGTTTTATTTAAATGCCTTTTTAAACCGTTCAACTAATTAAACTTCTTTCTAAATTTGTCTGCCTTATTTAAACGTCAGTTTCAAATCGATTGATTATTCAAACGCAACGATTGACTTAAAAAGTTTAAATAAAATAAACACATGTAATTTTAATATCGTAAAAGCCCTAATTTTAATACAAATGACATAAATTTAGAAATCATTTTCAAGTCAACTTGAATAAAAGATGACAAAAAAACGAAAGAGAAAAAAGATGTTTTAATAAAATAAATTGTTTAAAAAGAAAGCTTTTTAATAAACGAATAGTAAAAAGACATTCAAATAAAAAAACAGGATAAAATTACGTTTAAACAAATCGAATAATTGAAAATATGTATAAATACAAAAATTTAAAAAGAAGCTTAATAGAACTGAACGATTAAAAAAGACGTTTAAATAAAATAACATTTAAAAAGACTTTGCGGTTTAAATAAAACATAAAAATTAAAAGGACGTTAAGTAAGCTTAACAGTTTAAATAAGAAGTATAATAAGCCAAACGGTTTTGAATTTTCCGTTAGATGAGATGAATAGTTTAAAACCGAGCGATTTAAAATTAAAATTTAAAAAACTTTGAAAAATAAAAACAAAAACATTTCGTGTATATAATATATATATCTATATATAATACTAAAAGAGTAACTTAGGAGGAAACTTGGCACATTTCTAGGCCCCTAAGTTTATTTTTCCTACATCTCTCTCCTCTTAAATAATTACCTAAATTAAGAAATATTAAATAATTTTAACTCTTTTTTAGATTAAATTTTTTAATAAATTAAGAAAGATGTCTTTTTATTAATGTTATTTTTAGAAAAAAAATTTTTTTATACAATTAAAATTTTTTTCTAAAACATTTAACTTTTTTTAAAATATAAAATATTTTAAAATTGGTATTTTTAAAAAGTAATTTTTTTATAAACTAAAAATAATTAAAATTAGGAGTTATAATAAAAAAATTAAAAAATACATTTTTATACGGTTTGTTTTGAAAAAAATGTTTTAACTTTTTTTGGGAAAAAAGTTTAAAAAAAAATTTTGAAAGTTGATATAATTATTTTATTACTTATAGTTTTTACTATGTAATTTTAATCATTATTATAGATATATAGTTGTACTGCAATTTGTGATTAGCAAATTATAGGAACAGATTATTGTCACAGCTGTAGATTATTGTATTATAGGAAATTGAATAATCTGTATTCAATGCTGTAGTTTTGGTAATAGCTAAACTACAGGAATTTCTTGTATTTATATGATGTGATGTGAATGAGAAAGACACAAAAATATACAGCTTATATGGTATAGAGCCAGTTGCCCTAACCTGCAGCCATCTCCCCTTCTCCATTGACAGACGACCAACATCTGGTCTGTCTTCCTGTAAACACATTCTGCTCAGTTTTAGCCCCCCTCCCCTCCCCCCCCTTATTCACCCTTGTTCCACTACGCCATGGACAAAATCCACCCTGCTGTAACCGTTTCCAACATCAAAAACTTTATTCCATTCACCTTGGAGATGGAAAGCGGGCACTATAACTCCTGGGCAGAACTCTTTTGTATCCACTGCAGAGCCTTTGAAGTTTATGATCACATCGAGCCAAGATCACCCCTCCCACAGCACCATCCTCATCTCATCTCTACCGACAAAGAAAAAGATAAAGATGCTGGTGAGGCTGTTCAACTTTGGTCCATGTTAGACGCAATTGTCTTTACAGTGGATATACTCCACAATTTCCACCG